>SEYY01008036.1:0-13214 GCA_009176605.1 Armadillidium nasatum
AGATCAAGAGTACCTTTATCAGATGAACATAAGCTAACTTGGAAAGAAGGCCATCCTAACTTCAGACCTTTTAAAATAAATCAAGCTGTAGCAAGAAAAGTAATAACGCAAGATAAGACCAACATTCGGAAGTTTACAGAAAGGTATACAGGCCCTTATATTATCACAAAGGTTTTCGGCAATGATGTAACATACGAAATATCTAGTCCTTCTCCTGAGAAGATTCAAACTTGGAGAGTCCATCACCAGCACTTGAAAATTTGGCATTATCCTCCGGAATATTTGAAGAATTATTTCAGGACACAGGAAACCAGATTAGAAGATGTACAGGAACTTCAAGAGCTTCAGGAGCATGACGTACTAACAATGGAGATAAAGAACCTCAGTTGGACAGACTAGTCTACTGGGAAATTGATGTTGAAGACATTATTCAAGAAAGTAAATCTTTAATTAAACGGAGGTCCAGGTCTACCCAAACCTACTCTGGAAAGATACTTGAATCCAGAAATCTTGTGGATACTGCCGTTCAGTGTGAATTGGTAGTCTTCAGTAGTCCTGGGTTGTCACCTATTATTCCTTGGCAAAACAGTGAGGATGACATTTGGAGCGTCGACTTTAACGAAGATTGTCAACCCTTGTTTGAACAATCTGAGGGCTCATCGAGAAGATCATCTTTGTCTGAAACAGGCGAAGAAATTGGTTCCCGAGAAGCAGCTCTGAATCTGGAATTGGTACCTCAGTTTAGTTCAACGATGCTGGAAGATTCAATGGAAGAGCTTTCAAGAAATTTGGCAACGCATGAGGTGAGGTTTCCATCAAGAAACGAAAAGAAGTTATGGCATAATTCTTCTTTGGACATCTGGAAGACCAGAAGGATGAATTGGAGAAAAGAAGAACGAAGCGAACTGTTTATGGCGAATCGGAAAACACTTCGATCCTTGAGAGAATCTAGATCAATGAAAACACCATCTCCGGGAAAACCATTTACAAGATCGATGGGTAAACCGAAACACTTCTCAAACGTTCAAGAAAGAATACTGGAGTATAAGAGAGGAAGAAAGAAGAGGAAGGATACAAAGAAAACTTAACTGAGGAACCAAATATGTAAAAATTATTGTATTAATGTATTTTTTTTTTAAAGTTTATTATAATATTTTCTTATTTCTGATTTATGTAAATAATAAAGTAAGTTCCTTTGGAACTTGGTGGGGGGAAATGTGATGGGCTGAATTTAATCAGTCTTCTGGCAACACGATCTTTTGTTATGTAAAATTAGGATTTATGAAGGCATTTTCCTGTTCGTCTCGAAAGAAGAGATTTGTTTCAAAGAAAGCTGAAAGTTGTGTTAAAGAAATTTACTTTACTTCGGTTTATTCAAATTGTAGTAAAGGTCGTGTTGCCAAAACTATTCCCGATAAACGTTCACCTTTGTGCGTAGAGAGTTTTCATGTTGGTTGTCTCTTTAATTAAGAGGCAACCAATTTTGGGACTGGACTTGTAATAAACCTTTTATCTAACGCCGAGTTTTACCCATCCTCGCCGCATTTTTAAAATACATCACTCATTAAAATATTTATTTGTTGTCAATCACTATTGTGTCGTGATTCCACTACATATATATATATATATATATATATATATATATATATATATATATATATATATATATATATATATATATATATATATATATATATATATATATATATATATATATATATATATATATATATATATATATATATATATATATATATATATATATATATATATATATATATATATATATATATATATATATATATATATATATATATATATATATATATATATATATATATATAAGTAGTATACCTGGCACTTTCGACAGGTGCCAGATTCTGTCGAAAAGTAGCTAAATCTGGCAACCTGGCCGACCTCACATTGTTTTGTGAGATGATTTGCTGTGGGTTCATACTCTTTTCTGACCCCTCGGGAATTGTTAAAAGTTAGGGCTAGGGTTTTTGTGCTTAATGGGGGAGGGACACCCCATTTTAGGGGTTTGCTTGACATAGCCAGCATCCCCGAATTTTTAAAACTTCTTTCTTGTTCCATTTTGATAAGTTTTATCTCCTTTCTTTACAAGTTTGAGAAAGGTTGCGTGACCTTGTGTTTGCCCCGCCCCTTTTAGCCTTAGGGTATTTTGAAAGGATATGAATTTTCGTAAATTTTCGGATTAGTTTCATAATATAGCATGCATTTCGTTCAAATTAGTATTATAGAGCGGGGAATACTAGAGACCTAAAATTTTATATTATTATTATTATTATTATTATTATTATTATTATTATTATTATTATTATATTATATTATTATATTATATATATATATATATATATATATATATATATATATATATATATATATATATATATATATATATGCAAATTGCAAGATTCTATCGAAAAATAGCTAAATCTGACAATCTGTACAACCTCACATTGTTTTTGCTTTGAATTCATACTTTTTTTCTGACATCTATTGCTATGTTGATGATCAATGGAGGTTTATATAAGTAATGGATGAGAAAGCCCCCTAAATAAGAGGTTGGTGGCGTATCCGGGGGTCCCAAAATTTGTTTTATCCGTGGTGAGTATTCTTATTTCACGAAGGAATGAGGAAGTCTGAGCTTCCTCGGTGTTGAAGAAGGGTTGGAGCCATCCACAGGGAGCTTCCTTGATGTTGAAGGTGGGTCGGAGCCCTCCTGATCCTTCCTGGAGGGAGCGGAGCCCCCTCTGTTCTTTCCTGGATGGATGGAAGACGGAGCTTCCTTGTTTTGGAAGGGAACGGAGTCGCTCTCTGTTCCTGACTGCCTGATTGGACGGAAGACGGAGCTTCCATGTTTTGAAGGGAGGAACGGAGCCCTCCCCCTAGGTTCCTTTCCTGGATGGGGTTAGGAAAACCGGAGGTTTGGTGCCTTTAGAGGTCGGAGACCTCTCCTGTTCTTTCTTTTGAGGGTTTTTTCGTGATGTGTGCGGAGCCACGAGATATTGCAACCCCTCCCGATTTTGAATGCCGGGGAGGCACAATAAATGTTAAGACATGCATATATAGAAGATATTACGAGATTTTGACCAAACTATAGTTTAAATATCTTTGTTGATATTTTTTTTATATACATATCATATTAAAGTTGTCCAAATTCCGATTCAATATTTAACCTTATATTTCAAGCAGCAAGCGTACAGGTTCCAACATAAACCAGTTAAAATGTAATAGTTTGTTATTTCAAACCTGTCGGTTATATGAATATACGTGGAAGAAGCTGCATTACCTTAACTTATGTTCAAATAATTAGCTACAATAAACAATTGTCGTTCTATACTTTTTGCTGATATTATTTTTCTTTCATACATACGTAGCATGTATTTCTTTTAATTTAATAATAACAATGTAGTAAATTAATAAAGTATTTTTTTTTTCCTTTTTAGTTTTTAAAAATATTTTTCATTCCATTTTTTAATTTTATTTTTTATTTAATACTTTTTCTTTTTAATAATTTATATTTATTTCAATTTCTTAATTTTATATTTTTCAATTTTTATTTTTATTTTCATTTAATACTTTTTTTTTTCTTTTTAACAATTTATATTTATTTCAATTTCGTAATTTTTATTTTCTATTTTCAGTTAATATTTTAAAAACTTAATGTTTATGTCTTTACGCTGTGAAATACTAAACTACGTAAAACATAAGAACTCATTCTATATATATATATATATATATATATATATATATATATATATATATATATATATATATATATATATATATATATATATATATATATATATATATATATATATACACACACACACACACATACACACACACGCGCGCACGCACGCACGTACACAGTAATAGTTATTCATATATTGGTATACACCAAATCGATGAAATAAAAATAGTATATTATATATATATATATATATATATATATATATATATATATATATATATATATATATATATATATATATATATATATATATATATATATATATATATATATATATATATAATAGAGTGGGGTTATCCATCACCCTACTACATCCTCTCCCAGTTCATTCACAGGTATTAAGAACACACACACACACACACACACACACACACACGCACATACATACGCAACACACACAGTAATAATTATTTATATATTGGTATACATATATATTATATATATCGTCAGATGCCGGATTCTATCGAAAATTAGCTAAATCTACAATCTGTACAACCTTACATTGTTTTTGCTTTGAGTTCATACATTTTTTTTCTGGAATCTAATGGTATATTGATGATCAATGGAGATTTATATAAGTAGTGGATGAGAATGCCCCAAAATAGGGGCTTGGTGGCGTATCCGGGGGGTCCCAAAATTTGTTTTATCCGTGATGAGTATTTTTATTTTATTTCATGAAGGAAATTGGAGCTTCCTTGATGTTGAAGGTGGGTCGGGGCCCTCCTGAACCTTCAAATTTTGTTAATGAAAACCTGGAGAAATTTCTTGATTGCATAGTGCCAAAAAAATTTGCTTCAAACCCTAAAATCTTAACCCTTTCGCTGCGGCATGGAGTATTATTAGTTCACCCGTCACTGACGGAAGAAAACGCTGTGGAAGCAAAACCATATCATTTTCATAGTTTATTATTATCTATAATTAACTATTATTATTATTATTATATATATATATATATATATATATATATATATATATATATATATATATATATATATATATATATATATATATATATATATATATATATATATATATATATATATATATATATATATATATATATATATATATATATATATATATATATGAAAGAATAGAAGTAAAAGCATTTTTTTGTACACGAAGCTCTAGGTGTGCTATAATTGGCGATGGGGGAAGGTGGAGTAGAGAGGAAAGGGGGGTAAAAAGATAGTCAGAATTGCATCTTTGAAAAATTATCTTATATAATATTTACGATCTTCTCTCGTCAAATGCCGAAAAGAGACTAAATACTTTCGCACTTTCTAAAAAAAAAGAAAAAAAAAAATATTTTATCCGAGGCTATAGAATGGTTGGGGTTGACAATTGGGGAATGGGAAATAGAGATGAAGGGGGTAAAAAGACAGGTTATATATGTAATAGAGTGGAATGGGGGGGTAAAAAGTCACAATTGCATCTTCAAAAAATATTCCGCTCTCGTAAACGTAAATCCCAGCAAAAGACTGAATCTTGCAGGGCTCTCTCTCTCTCTCTCTCTCTCTCTCTCTCTCTCTCTCTCTCTCCCTCTATGTATATATATATATATATATATATATATATATATATATATATATATATATATATATATATATATATATATATATATATATATATATATATATATATATATATATATATATATATATATATATATATATATATATATATATATATCTTTTATGAGACCTCTGAAAGACCAAGTAAAACGACCATGAAAATTGAATATGTATATTAGTTAGAAAGCAAATGAAAACGCTCTCTATCTATCTATCTATCTATCTATTTATCTATCTATCTATCTATCTATCTCTCTCTGTATATATATATATATATATATATATATATATATATATATATATATATATATATATATATATATATATATATATATATATATATATATATATATATATATATATATATATATATATATATATATATATATACTGATAGAGAGAGAGAGAAGTCCATGTAGTAGAAAAAAATTTTACTCGTGTGTTGAAATTGGTAATGGGGAAATTATATTTATATAGGGGAAGGGGGGATACAAATATAATAAGAATTTCATCTTGGAAACAAGTCATCTTTCATAAACATTACGTACATCCCTTGCGAATTCTGGGAAGAGACTGAATATTTTCACACTTTTTCTCTTTCTCTCTAAAGTAGAAAAAAAAATTACTCGAGGCTGTATTTTTTGGGGTTGACGATGGGGGAATGTGAAATGGAGGAGGGGAAAGGGGGTAATAAGTGTACATAGTAAATTCATATTTACTAAAGTAATAAAAGAGCAGACCTTGAAATAAAAATCCAGCATAAATATATGACGCACTCAGCTCGCTAATGCTGAGAAGATACTAACTTATTCCTGATGGTTTTATCCTAATAAAACTCCTCCCACATATCAGAAAAGATACCAGATACCTCCAGATGGCTTCAAAAAAGGTATTGGAACTCCAAAGTAAGAAGAAAAAATCATATATAGCATAACGAACATTAACATTGAGCAGAGCTTCTTCATGACGTACTATTACGTCACACGTCATGCTAAGATACCTCACGCGTGACGTACTATTACGTCCCACGCAGCGAAAGGGATAAAAAATTACTAACATGCTTTATGAAGATATTTATAGAGTTTTGTAACTTTAGGTATTTATCTAAGAAAATGACCGACTTTTATATGATAAAGTATTGTTTGATTGGTTTTTATTAGTAAAGAACTCTTTTTTAGGTTAAAATGAGTTATTTTGATTTGAAAATGCTAGAAAATGATGAGTTATTATAGTAAATGAGGAAGATCGTAGGGATAAAACCTCAAAAAAAGATTATTTTTTTGGTCTAAATAGTTCCACATGTATTTGATATGTACGAATTTTCGCATCATTGGTATGCATTTTATGTTCAATTAAGTTTATTCTTGTGTTATTTATGGCAATTAACATTAAAATATTTGTTAAGTATAAAACGTGCTCATTTCATAAGGATAAATATTTGATTGTCAATTTTTGGTTTATAAAATAGCCATAAAGGAAGCCGAAATTGACAAAAAATGTGTATATTTTACGATATTTTCGCTAATTGTTCTTGTTCACCGAAGAAACTTTAAGTCAACATGTGCGAATTCAGCATATTATTTATGATGTTTGAAGAAAAAATTGCTAATAATTTTGAAAAGATGTTGTTTTAAAAGGTATTTTCCTATTTTTGATCATTGAATATGCTTATGAAGCTATTTATATATGTTTGTAAACATAATTATATAATGAATATGGCTGTAAATGAATTTACTGGCTTAGTTTGTAAGTGCTTTCTTTGGAATTTTAATATATTAGTTAGCACGTAATATAAAAAATTACTTAAGAAGCAAAATATACATTAAATGATTTTTCATTAAAATAATAATTTTATCATTTCGACTTTATTTATACTCGTATTCAATGTATTTCTTTGTTTGCTACTTTTATTTTGATGAATTTTCTCCATAAAAACACATTGTCGTCAGTTGAAATTTCTAAAAATAGTTAAATTTCCGATAAAAATACATTTCTCGTTTGAAAAAAACAAGAATATATCTTTGTTTTCCTGCTTAATTTGAAATATTTGCATCATATATAAATGCTTAGTAATGATTTTTTAGGTGAGGGTATGTGAATTAGGCCTAATTTGTTAGGTGTTTATCTAAGAAAATGTCAGTTTTTTTATGATTAGGTATGGTTAATTAGTTTATATTAGTAAAGAACTAACATTTTTAGGTTAAAATGAGTTATTTTAATTTGAAAACGCTGGAAAATAATGAGTTATTCTGGTAAATTAAGAAGTTCGATAGATAAAACCTCAAAGAAAGATTATTTTTTTAGTCTAATTATTTCCACATGTCTGTGTGTACGAACTTTGCATAATTAATATGCATTTTACGTCCAAGTGTGCTTATTCTTGTTTTATTTAATGTAATTAAGAATAAAATATTTGTTAAGTATAAAACGTTCTCATTTCATAAGGATAAATACTTGATTGTCAATTTTTGGTTTATAAAATAGCCATAAATAAGCCTAAATAGCCAAAAAAGGGGTATTTTTTAGTATGATTTCGCTAATTTTTCTTGTTCACAGAAGATACTTTATGTCAATAAATGCGTATTTAGCATAATATATCAGATGATTGAATAAAAATTGCTAATAATTTTGAAGAGATGGTGCTTTTAAAAATTTTTTTTTCCTATTTTTGATTATTGAATATGCTTATGAAGCTATTTATATATGTTTGTATACATAAATATATAATGAATATGTCTGTAAATTTCTTTACTAGCTTAGTTTGTAAGTGTTTTCTTTTGTATTTTAAAATATTAGTAAGGACGTAATAACAAAAACTTACTAAAAAAGCAAAATACGGTAAATTGTTTTCCATTAAATTAAAATTTTTATCATTTTGACTTTATTTAAACTCGCATTCTATGTATTTCTTTGTTTGCTATAGTTATATTGATGATTTTCTCTATAAAAACACATTTTCGTCAGTTTAAATTGCTAAAAATAGTTAAATTTCCGATAAAAATACATTTCTCGTTTGAAAAAAAAAAAAATAACTTTGTTTCTTGTTGAATTGAAATATTTGCATCATATTTAAATGCTTAGTAATGATTTCTTAGCTAAGGGTATGTTAATTAATCCTAATTTGTTAGGTATTTATCAAAGAAAATGTCAGATTTTTTATGATAAAGTACGGTTTAATTAGTTTATATTAGTAAAGAACTCTCATTTTTAGGTTTAAATGAGTTATTTCAATTTGAAAATTCTGGAAAATAATGAGTTATTATGGTAAATGAGGAAGTTCGTATAGATAAAACCTCAAAAAAAGATTATTTTATTGGCCTAATTATTTGCACATGTCTTTAATATGTACGAATTTTCTCATCATTGGTATGCATTTTATGTCCAAGTGTACTTATTCTTGTGTTATTTTATTGTAATTAACATTAAAATATTTGTTAAGTATAAAACCTGCTCATTTCATAAGGATAAATATTTGATTGTCAATTTTTGGTTTATAAAATAGCCATAAAGGAAGCCTAAATAGCCAAAAAATGGGTATATTTGAGAATATTTTCGCTAATTGTTCTTGTTTACAGAAGATACTTTATGTCAACAAATGCGTATTTAGCATATTATATCCGATGATTGAAGAAAAAATTACTAATAATTTTGAAGAGATGGTGCTTTAAAAGGTATTTTTCCTATTTTTGATTATGAATATGCTTATGAAGCTATTTATACATGTTTGTATACATAAATATATAATGAATATGGCTGTAAATTAATTTACTAGCTTAGTGTTTAAGTGTTTTCCTTTGTATTTTAAGATATTAGTAAGGACGTAATAATAAAAGCTTACTTAAAAAGCAAAATACGATAAATTATTTTCCATTAAATCAATAATTTCATCATTTCGACTTTATTTATACTCGTATTCAATGTATTTCTTTGTTTGTGAAAGTTATATTGATTAATTTTCTCTAAAAAAACACATTTTCGTTAGTTCAAATTGCTTAAAATAGTTAAATTTCCGATAAAAATACATTTCTCATTAGAATAAAAAATAAAAATAACTTTGTTTTCTTGCTTATTTTGAAATATTTGCATCATATTTAAATGCTTCGTAATGATTTCTTAGGTGAGGGTATGTTAATTAGGCCTAATT
Organism: Armadillidium nasatum; assembly: GCA_009176605.1. Classification (NCBI taxonomy): domain Eukaryota; kingdom Metazoa; phylum Arthropoda; class Malacostraca; order Isopoda; family Armadillidiidae; genus Armadillidium; species Armadillidium nasatum. The sequence continues at coordinate 9,497 of SEYY01008036.1, forward strand.
TGTTAGGTGTTTATCTGAGAAAATGTCAGACTTTCTATGATTAAGTTTGGTTTGATTGATTTTTATTAGTTTAGAACTCTCATTTTTAGGTTAAAATGAATTATTTTAATTTAAAAATGCTTGAAAATAATGAGTTATTATGGTAAATGAAGAAGTTCGTATAGATATAACCAAAAATAAAATTATTTTTTTGGTCTAATTATTTCCACATGTCTTTGATATGTACGAATTTTCGCATCATTGGAATGTTTTTTTCAAGTTCAATAGTGTTTATTCTTGTGTTATTTAATGTAATTAACATTAAAATATTTGTTAAGTATTAAACGTTCTCATATGATATGGATAAATATTTGATTGTCAATTTTTGGTTTATAAAATAGTCAAAAAGAAAGCCTATATAGCCAAAAAATGGTTATATTTGAGTATATTTTCTCTAATTGTTCTTGTACACAGAAGATACTTAATGTCAACAAATGCGTATTTAGCATAATATCCTATGTTTGCATAAAAAATTGCTAATAATTTTGAAAAGATCGTGCTTTGAAACGGTAATTTTTCTATTTTTGATCATTGAATATGCTTATTAAGATAATTGTATATCTTTGTAGACATAATTATATAATGAATATAGCTGTAAATTAATATACTATCATTATTAGTTTTTTAATGTTTTCTTTTGTATTTTAATATATTAGTAAGGACGTAATAATAAAAACTCTCTTAAAAAGCAAAATACGGTAAATTATTTTACAATAAATTATAATTTCATCATTTCGACTTTATTTATACTCGTATTCTCTGTATTTCTTTGTTTGCTATTGTTATATTGATTAATTTTCTCTATAAAAACACATTTTCGTCAGTTCAAATTGCAAAAAATAGTTAAATTAATCCGATAAAAATACATTTCTCGTTTGAAAAAAACATAAAAATAACTTTGTTTTTCTGTTTCATTTGAAATATTTGCATCATATTTAAATGCTTAGTAATGATTTCTTAACTGAGGGTATGTCAATTAGGCCAAATTTGTTTGGTGTTTATCTAAGAAAATGTCAGTTTTTTTATGATTAAGTATGGTTTGATTGGTTTTTATTAGTAAAGAACTCTCATTTTTAGGTTAAAATGAGTTATTTTAATTTGAAAATGCTGGAAAATGAGGAGTATTAAGGTAAATGAGAAAGATTGTAGGGATAAAACCTAAAAAAATGATTTTTTTTTGGTCCAATTTTTTACTCATGTCTTTTATATGTACGAATTTTGGTATGCATTTTATGTTCAAGTGTGTTTATTCTTGTGTTATTTAATGTAATTAACATTAAAATATTTGTTAAGTATAAAACGAGCTCATTTCATAAGGATAAATATTTGATTGTCAATTTTTGGTTTATAAAATGGCCATAAAGGAAGTCTAAATTGCAAAAAAATGGGTATTTTTGAGTATATTTTCGCTAATTGTTCTTGTTCACAGAAGATTCTTTTTGTCAACATGTTCGAATTTAGCATATTATATCCGATGTTTGTTGAAAAAATTGCTAATAATTTTAAGGATATGGTGCTTTTAAAGGGTAATTGAATATGGCTGTAAATTACTTTACTAGCTTAGTTTGTAAGTGTTTTCTTTTGTATTTTAATATATTTGTAAGGACGTAATAATAAAAAATTACTTAAAAAGCAAAATATACATTAAATTATTTTCCATTAAATTAATAATTTTTTCATTTCGATTTTATTTATACTCGTATTCAATGTATTTCTTTGTTTGCTATAGTTATTTTGATGAATTTTCTCTATAAAAACACATTGTAGTCAGTTCAAATTTCTAAAAATAGTTAAATTTCCGATAAAAATACCTTTCTCGTTTGAAAAAAAACATGAAAATAACTTTGTTTTCTTGCTTAATTTGAAATATTTGGATCATATTTAAATGCTTAGTAATGATTTCTTAGGTGAGGGCATGTTAATTTGGCTTAATTTGTTAGGTGTTTATCTAAGAAAATGTCAAATTTTTTATGATTAAGTATGATTTAATTACTTTATATTTGTAAAGAACTCTCATTTTTAGGTTAAAATGAGTTATTTGAATTTGTAAATGCTGGAAAATAATGAGTTATTATGGTAAATGAGGAAGTTCTTAGGGATAAAACCTCAAAAAAAGAATTTTTTTGGTGTAATTATTTCCACATGTCTTTAATATGTTCGAATTTTCGCATCATTGGTATGCATTTTATGTCCAAGTGTGCTTATTCTTGTGTTATTTAAAAGATTCTGATAAAAGAAATTTACCTATTTTCTTTAAAGTTTGAAGCTTTTGAAACAATTTTAGAAAGAAAAGATTGTAATAAATTGATAATAGTAATCAAAAATTTACGAAGATTTACCTGAGCTTGAGAAACAAAATTTACATATTTTCTTTTACTTTTTAAATTCTTTTAAAAACTTTGGAAATTAAAAAATTTGATTTAATTTATAATATTTTAATTGAAAATACAAAAATAATATAATTTTCGAGAAAGAAAAAATACCTATGCTCATCCATTCTAAAAAAAAATTCATGAATACAAAAATAATATTATTTCAATTTAAAATCTAAATGAATTTTGGGAAAGCAAATTAACCTCTTTTCAAGTAATTTTTAAGCTTTAAAAAATTTATTCAGAAGAAAAATTGAAAAAATCCTTCTAATTTTATTTAAAATTTCTAGCATTTAAATCATTCTGATAAAGGAAATTTACCTATTTTCTTTAAATTTTTATGCTTTAAAAAAACTTTCAAAGAAAGAATTGTAATAAATAAATATAATTATTCTAAAAATTACGAAGATATAAATGAAATTTGAGGAAGCAAATAACCTATTTTGATGTTATTTTTATGGTTTTAAAAATTTCTGAAGGGAATCAATTTTTTGAATTCATATTATTTTATTAAAAAATATAGAGATAAAATTATTTTTGAGAAAGCAAATATACCTATTTTCATCTAAATTTTAAACTCCAAAATTTAAATTTCAGAGCAAAAAAATTAGAATAATCTTTATTATTTTAATTAAAGACACTATGATTTAAATGAATTTTGAGAAAGCAAATATTCCTCCTTTCATTAAATTTTTAAGCTTTTAAAAAATTTACTAAGAAGAAAATTTTTTAAAAAATTCTTATTTTTTTGATTAAAAAAACGAGTACTTAAATGATTCTGATATAGGAAATTAACCCATTAATGCCCGAAATTAAAAAAGTTTGAATTTTTTTTTAAAATTTGGATATATAGTCTATTTTAGTCCTAGAAATGTCAATCTCCAAGAATTATTTAAAAATTCCGTCTCTTTCCCAGATTTTTAGGCCGTGTCTTTTTAGACACAGTGGGCATTAGCGTTAACAAGAACTCGAATTTTAGATAATGATACTTTTTGCTAAAGTTATATTATTATTATTATTATTATTATTATTATTATTATTATATATATATATATATATATATATATATATATATATATATATATATATATATATATATATATATATTTAACAAAGCATTCATATGCATGAAGACCTACATTGCATTTTGTGCAACGATATTGTACGGATGTTCTATAGATTGCACATCTCCTACGCTTGTCTATTCTGTCTACTAAATTCAAGAAGTGGAATGCTTTCAATATTACGGCGTAGCATCCACAAATTGACAACACTACCATTTAGGCAATACCAATACCATTTTTTAT
>SEYY01008037.1:0-12500 GCA_009176605.1 Armadillidium nasatum
TATATATATTGTAAAAATATAATTTATTCTACAGGGGGATTTTCAAATATAAACAAGGTTTTCTATGATAATAAGATATAATTCATTTTGATAAAATAAAAGACTTTAGTAAATAAAACTAGGCCGGATAAATAAAGAAAAAGGCTTTAACTCTTCGGAGGGCGTTTCGTGGATTCGACAACTTTCTTAAGGATCTAATCTTCTAATTTGATTCGACATCGTCTTAATAAAATGGAAGATATTGTGATTGATGAAATAAACGTTGATAAGACATTACACTTCCCTATTCTCTAACGAAAGACAGGTTAAGAAGCGTCTCCTCGCCTGACAGCCAAGGAGAATCTTGTGAAATGATGTTTCTATAGTTGATTTATTCCGTCATCTTTTCGATCCCGTCATAAATTGTTCCTCTTATCAAAATCTTATCCTTTTTATAGTATTTTAACTTGTTTTCTATTACATTATTATAGATAAAAATATCTAATTTTATATTCGAAATTAACAACTTTATGAATGTAAGAAATTTAACATACTAAATAAATAAAAGTGAAGTGAAGTATCACTTTAATGATACATTTTTAAGACAAAAAACAGAGAAGTACAGTTTAAATAAAACTGAACTTCACAATATATATATATATATATATATATATATATATATATATATATATATATATATATATATATATATATATATATATATATATATATATATATATATATATATATATATATATATATATATATATATATATATATATATATATATATATATATGATCGTGGAAATATTTTCGAGCTTATTATATAATTAAGAAATTGGTAAATGCAAGAATAATTTCGTTATTAAATCTAGTTTAGAATTATTATTCCCGCAGAATTTTAGTTCTATTTTGGAATTTTACGAACGATATTGAAATTAAGAAATGCGGGTTTTGAATTAAGGAAGAGAACTCGAAGGAATTCTTGGAAGTGTTGCGGTTGCGAAAAATTATGTAGAAATTGTACTAATTTTTTTTTACTAATTTGCAATTGTTAATTGCAATATCTCAAAGGAAAACGTATCAAGTAATTAGAAGTGCCAAATAAGAGTTGTAGATACTAAGTTCCCAAACTCTGGTGGATAATTTAGTAGGCTTTTTCGGCCTTTGCCCAGAAGAGTATATATATATATATATATATATATATATATATATATATATATATATATATATATATATATATATATATATATATATATATATATATATATATATATATATATATATATATATATATATATATATATATGGATTTTTCAAACTTCTTACGTCTGGCAGACTATAAAATAAACTCCAATGGTGTAATGTTTACTAATTGTTGTACCATTTCAGCCACCATTTTCAGTGTACTAGTTGTACGCTTGCGAGCTTGGAAAAAGGAAAAAAAGGAAGTGCAAAATTTCTTTTAATTAAACATCACAATTAAAGCATTCGTATACTTTTCACTAGTTTGACCCCACCAAATCTAGATTCTAGACATTGACCCCATTCTTGTTTGTTTATGGTTTGAAGTAAGGACTCCAATACAAATTTTTTAATTTAAATTTATAATTTGGTTATTCTAAAATTATTTGTAATAACTTGGTGTCTGAAGATATTGCAAAAGCCTATTTGCCAATAGTGGTATCCTTCCATGAAAAGTATAATATATATATATATATATATATATATATATATATATATATATATATAATATATATATATATATATATATATATATATATATATATAACTGCAAAGAGTTTGCTAATGTGTGTCCAGTAATCTCTGTTTTGAAGCTCTGGAAATAGGTTAACGTTTTGGAACAAAAATACAGGTACCTCTCGTTTTCCTTCTTGATTTCGGAAACACCTGTCAGGTGTTAAGAGTAAAAAGCATTTTTAATTAAATAAAACCGTGGCTCGAACGGTAGGGTGATTGACTCACGTGCTTAAAGGGCGCCGGTTCGATCCCACTTCGAGATCCTAGGTATATACTACCTAGAAAGTTCCTCTCCTCGAATAGGGCAATGCCCGTGAGATGTGAACTTTTACTTAAAAAAAAAAAAAAAAAAATTAAATAAATATAGTTCCTAGCTACATTAATTTAATGCTCACTAATTATGTAGAGAGGAGTTCATAAATATACTAGGAAAACTGCAATGTCTGTTATTTAAAAAATGTAAACCGATATCATAATGTTTTTACTTCGATTCTTCAATTCAAAAATTTCATACGTCATTGAAAGTAATAATTACCCAACTCGAATTTAAGAAAACGAGTTTAAGCTTAGGCTGACGTGAACTGAATGATGAGGTTTATATGAAAAGTATTTTGACAAAATTCGGTATTAAATTTAATTCAAAGATGAAAATGTTCCGATGTTAATTAATTTTAGTTATCAATCAAAATTAATCCGTGTAAGTCTATAATCTGATTTTTCACACGCACACAAATATATATATATATATAATATATATATATATATATATATATATATATATATATATATATATATATATATATATATATATATATATATATATATATATATATATATATAATATATATAATATATTATAATATCAAAAATTATATTGGAGCCAATAGCGATCTATTCTAAATTTCAATGATTTGGAAGTTTCTGAAATAACTCACGTTTTACGTAGTATTTTGTATTCACTTTCGTGTTTGATGTTCATTTATACCTGGATACCGTAATATAAATCTTGCTATAGCATAGAACCGTTGAATATCAAAATGATTTTGTGGCAAACTCAAAAACATTTTTCCAACATCTCGCTAGAGTCGTTTTTAATATCATGCATATTTGTTATTCTATGATATTGCTCTCCATTCATCCACTGTAATCCTAGTTTCAATTTTTACTCGGTTGACAAGCAGTAAAATGTTTTGAAATTGTATTGTATGCAATCCAAATTTCTCCTTAATCTGAAAATCACTGATTTCTTCGAAATGGTTTCTTGGCAAATAATTGATGGTCTTTCTTCGCCTACACCATCATTATCGTTTACAAACATCCACATTTCACAAAATTAAACTATTTTATTCAAATTAAATCAAAAAAGTATAATATGCAAAAATAAAATGAAATCGTGCCCAAAAATATGTACGAAACATTTACAGTCCAAGCACTCGTAAGCTAGTTTTACCCATAGTCTTATACAATTGTTGACTTTGTTTCTTCTGTATGTTTACAAGAACAAAGTTTGTTATGGAAGTAGTCTGCAAATGTTAAGATTTCACTTGTTACTAGAGATGGGCCGGATATCCTGTTATCCGGCCTTTTTCGGTATCCAGCCGGATATCCGATAAAACTAAAAATCTTAATTGCAAGAAATTTTTCAAATTATTAGAGTGTCCAGTTGTATTTCAATTTACTTTGTTTTTTTCAATTCTACATCACAACACTGAAATATCTTTGGCTTTTCATGTTCGATAAATGTAGATATACATTAAAAAATTTATTAATTAATTCACATTACAATCATGGAATGAAGTTTTTCACCGTATAATATATATATATATATATATATATATATATATATATATATATATATATATATATATATATATATATATATATATATATATATATATATATATATATATATATTATACTACGGTTTGCAATGAACATAAGCCTAAACCAAATTCTAAATAATGGGAAAAACGAGAAAACGTCGAAACAAAGGTCTATATGCTGTGATACACGACGTTTTAAAGTATTAAAAATATAAATTGTAAAAATAGATACAGAGAGAGTGTCCAATTATTATTATTATTGAATAGAAATAAAAGTAGCAAAAAAAATTGAATTCTTTTACATTTCCACTATTGTATTTCTCCCATCAATAACTTGTTGGTTTAGTTTTTTGCGTGTACTGTCTCGTTTATTACAAAAATATTTTCTATATTCGGGCAAAATCATAGTTTCTAAAAAATATGAAATAAGCATTACTACATTAAAAAACAAGTATGCTTGGAAGCAAAATAGTTCCACATTTATTTAAGTAAATTTCAAATGAATTAACCCTGTCGATTAGAAAGGGAAGAGAATAGCGGAAATAATTTAGCAAGGAATAATGATAAGCACCTGAAAAAGATTTTTAACTTTTATAAACCTAAAAACTTAAGGGTCAATTGTAGTTCAGGTGGTTCTTCGATATATCGATTGTTGATATAAATTGTTTCTTCGATATATTGATTGACGATATAAATCGTAAATATATGCTATTATCGATAATCGTAAATATATATATTCATATAAAGATAATAATTTTAAAGAGTGTTTCAATCAAGTATTAAAAGAGTTTTTAAAGTTAATTATATTGGAGTTTCATTAACACTCGTAGAATTATACATTTCGTGTAACCTAAACGGAGTTGGCTACGTCTGTTAAACTTAAAGTTAATTTTTAATTTTAATTTTGGTTATAATTTCAGTTATGATTGATCTATTTGAACTTTATAGCAACATCAAAGATGAAAAGAGTGCTATACATTTTTTCCAACAACATAATATTTAACTGTGAATATTCGAAAAATTTCGTAGATGAAAAAAAATAGAAGCTACTTAGGTATTGAAAGTCCGAAATAAACGCCATCGTGGGACTCGATATCTAATATATATGAATTTAAGCATGTTTTAATAAAAATAATAGGTTAGATTTACTAATATCGATAACAAAGCCTTTTTTCCAATTTGCTTGGCCTTAGGCTTAAGAGAAGGTTAGGCGAACTTGCCTGGCTTAGGTCTTAGTCTAGGTTAGGCCAACTTGCTGACCGTAGGTGTAAATACAGGTTAGGTCAAATTGATGGCCGTTACGAGGTTAGGTTAGGTTAGGTTAGGTTAGGTTAGGTTAGGTTAGGTTAGGTTAGGTTAGGTAAAAAAAACAAAAAAAAAAGTAACGCACATTTGTATTTCAGTTGCTAACCTAACTTTTGTGTTTCCATATACCGCTAGACCAATATTGAATGATATATCGATATATATCGATATATCATTCCATACCGGTCTATCGATATATAAAATCAAAAGTTAGGGTACCAACTGAAATACAATTCCAAACTTAAGATATATTATATATATATATATATATATATATATATATATATATATATATATATATATATATATATATATATATATATATATATATATATAATAGACGATCAGTAAATTCAAATAAAGAATTAGTTAATATTTTCAAAGTTTATTTTGAGTCGGTGTTTACTGAATAAAATTTAGGTAGTTTAGAGACTAATAATTCTGATAAGCATGTAATAAATAGGCCTAAAGAATTTTAAAGACATGCTTTATTTTTACATATCCTTACCCAGTTTAATCCAATTAATTAAGAAGTCCTATAACTTCACTATTATCAATTCCAAAATTTCAATGACGACACAAGAACCACTTATCAATTAAGTTTAAGTATAGACATAGGTATGTAATTACTTAAGAGCATAAAAAATTTTTTTTTTTTTCCTTTAATAAAAATATTCAATGAAAATCTTTTAAATCAAAGTTCTGTAAAAAGAAAAACATTTTAGTTTACCGTAATAAAGTTTTCAATAATGTATAAAAAAAAATGAAAATAAAATTCTATCTACATTTCTACGAGTGGAAGAGGAATGAAGATCTAACCGGCTCATCAGTTCACTTTCACATTCATCGGGTAATATATATATATATATATATATATATATATATATATATATATATATATATATATATATATATATATATATATATATATATATATATATATATATATATATATATATATATATATCCACCATTACCCTACTCCAGGTTAAAATTCGATCGATACAAAAATCTTGCATGAAAGAAAACTGATATCTGTAGAAAGATAGCTGGTCCTTGACTGAAACTTGTTGCAATTATTATTATTGAGTATAAAAGTAGCAAAAAAAAATTTTTTATTGAATTCTCTTACATTTTCACATTTTATCCCATCAACATCATGTTGGTTTAGTTTTTTGATAGTCTTCTGCTTTTTCATTATCTTCTAATTTTGCGTGAACTTCCTTCTCCTTTCTAATAAAAATATCTTTCTATTTTCGGACAATATTTTAGTTTCTAAAAAATATAAAATAAGCATCACTACATTAAAAAACAAGCATGCTTGGAAGCAAAATAGTTCCACATTTCAATTTTCAAAAAAAAAAAAAAAAACGTAGGCAATATCGTTGTGGTAGAAGCCACCCTAACCCTGAAGTGGAAGTAGGACAGAAGTTAGATTAGGATGGTGCTGATATAAGAAATATAAATTTTGCTGATATAGGAAACTGTGAATAAAGAAATATAATAATAGATAAGTAAATCGATAAGAAGAAGAGAAAGAGAAAGTCAGACACGAAAGAAACAAGGAAAAAGCAACAGAAATAACAAATAAATCAAGTCTAGCCTAAACTCAAAATTAGGGCTACAAGTTTAAACTCCCAGAAAATTATGAAATTTGAAGAAAATCAAGAGAAAATCAAGTCAAGCATATTATATATTTTGTTCGTGAATTACGAAAACGGCATAAAAGATGAAAATTGTACAAGAAAATGATATATAAATATATATCAAGAAATAAGAAGAAACATGCAAAAGATAAGAAACAATATGGCGGCCATTAGCTGGAAAATGTAAACAAAGAGAATATTCTGGAAAGTAGTTAGAGGCAAAGGGAAAATGGTATTTCTAAAAAATCCCAAGGGAAAATACTACGAAATTTAGCATTGGTGCTAAAATCTAGCATCTACCAACGTTGCCAGAATTTATAGTCTGAAAATTTTGAAAGAAGAAGTCAGTCCTTTTTGGAGCTCTTGCCGATAAGTTGTGCTCTTAACCTTAGTCATTTATCAAGAAAGATTTTAGATCGTGGAAATATTTTCGAGCTTATTATATAATTAAGAAATTGGTAAATGCAAGAATAATTTCGTTATTAAATCTAGTTTAGAATTATTATTCCCGCAGAACTTTAGTTCTATTTTGGAATTTTACAATCGATATTGAAACTTAGAATTATTATTCCTGCAGAACTTTAGTTCTATTTTGGAATTTTACGAACGATATTGAAACTTAGAATTATTATTCCTGCAGAACTTTAGTTCTATTTTGGAATTTTACGATCGATATTGAAACTTAGAATTAATTATTCCCGCAGAACTTTAGTTCTATTTTGGAAGATTATTATCGATATTAGACTTTAGAGCTCTTATAATTTCCGCAGAGCTTTAGCTTTAATTTGAAATTATAGTAAAAGAGAAAGAATATACGTTTTAGAATTCCTACAGAGCCGTAGCTTTATTTTGGAATTTTACACCAAGGAATAGAACTTAAACGTATACATTCGCAGAGCACTAAATTGACTTTGAATTATACCATTTTGATTATTGTTAATGGGCTTTATAACTTATAAAACTTTTCTCGATATTTGAAGAATTGCCTTACGATTTATTGAAGAATTATTTTAGAGATTAATTTCAGTTTGGACCTTGAAAGTTTTGATACATCAGAGCAACCACTAATAAGTTAACTCTGCTACATTAGTAAACTAACTTCATATAAGTTACGTGTTGATTTACCGTAAATATTTTACGAGATTGGAACAAGGACTTAAACCCGTTGTACTTTGTAAATAAATTGATCGATTTTTGAAAATTTAGAAACGAATGATAGTGTATGTAAGAAATTATATTTATAAATTTACCACGATTGTTTAAAAAGACTTAAGTATTTTCTGACTTTTACAAATAGTATAAGAAATAAGATAACAATTTTATATTTCGTTTCTTTCAAACCTTTGAGCAATTGATTGTTGAATATTACCTAATAAGTGATTGATTCCATGAAAATAATTTAATAATCGGTTGTTAAGGAAACCATAGAGGCTACAATTGTACAACAAATTTTTACTTGATGAAATGAATTCGAATTAAAAGAAATAATGTTACTAACTCTAACTTATTTGGGACTTAAAAAATTTTAATTGGTTATTAATTCACGAATGCAACGGACTTAGATATATTGAATAAAATTGGTTATAGTAACCTACCGTAACTATAACTTAATAAACATTTTGATGTAAACAGTAAATGAACTCGAATTAAGAATAAATTGGAAATTTTAATTTTATTTGAACAATACTTGATTGAAGTTACGATTAGTTAATATTTATTTTACGATTTTAGAACCTGATTTCGTTAGTCGTCATTGATGATAGAAAATACGAACTATTTTTAAATAGTTATAACTTGGAAGGAGATATTTTATATTTAGTTGAGAGGTTAAATACTTTATCGTGTATGACACTTTAAGATTTTGGTAATAATTTGATATAGCACGAACCTCTCCTATTTTCACTATATTGAAAATATGAACTCAAAATATGTTTACATGCATTCTACAGATACTTTTCTTTCTCGGTCGAGTAATATAAATAAATTATAAAAAGAGAAACTATTAAGAAAAAACTGATATTTTTACTACGAATGGTGAAGCAACTGTTCTTCGACTGGCCTTCGTTTGTACAAAAATAGCAAAATCAATTGAATAACAGGTTGCCATATTTGTCCTTCGACTGTTCCGTTATTTTTTTCTGCAATGTACTGTAATAGTCTTCGATACTTGGAAATATTGATATTTCAAAACATCGATATACCAATGTAGATTTATTGAAATTCGTATTATTATTATTTAGCTTTCATTTCATTTATGCCTATTTTTATTATTATTATTTTATTATTATATTTTATTATTATTATTAGTAGTATTTTTATAATTATTACTATTATTATTATTATTATATACTTTTTAGCGTAATTGTTTACTTTTCTAGCGTACTTAATTCGACTTATCATAACCTGAACTACCGAAGATTGCCGTGTGATACGGCAATCTTCGGTAGTTCAGGTTATGATAATAAGTCAATAAAAAAAAAAAAAAAAAAAAAAAAAAAAAAAAAAAAAAAAAAAAAAAAAAAAAAAAAAAATAATAATAAAAATATAAATGTCAAAAAAATTGTATTGAATTATCGATGTTTGTATATATCGATATGATGTCGGTGATAAAAAATAGTGACAATATATATATATATATATATATATATATATATATATATATATATATATATATATATATATATATATATATATATATATATATATATATATAAGAGAATTCGAAGTACTTTATAGGTCTATTTAGGGAGTTTGAGTAGTACTTGGTTGGTTAAAATCTTTTATGAATCTTCCTGTAGAATGTTCTAGCCTCCACTGACATGGTTCGGCCCATGTAGAAAGGTGTTTGTGCATTTCGTATGGAATAAGAGCTCTGGTTCTGCCGATTCTGAATTTTAACTCGGAGATCTTCAGTTCTTCTTTGTCTATCATTGTGAATTCTCGAAGGTCCTGCCTGTTCGAAGTTATGGTATCTGTTGCTTCCTCTTCTAGACTGGCCAGTTGTATGGTAGCGTGGTCTTCTAGAAGCTCCTTGATGATTTGTAGTTTGTCTTTGATGAACTCGTTTATCTGGTCTTTCTCTGGGTGACCCTTGGGGTCTAACGCTTAACTGGGTCATTTGTTGTTCCAGGCCCGTTCTCAATGGTCTGGATCCTTCTATGGCACGATAGGATTTTCCCGGATTTTTATTGAGGTACTCATGGTGTTGTTTGAGTAATTTCCACCATTTCCCTACCGTGGCTCCTATAAAATGCAGGCCGTCCCTGGTGGAAGCCCTGGAAAGGTCTAACGATATTGGTATTATGGTTGTACCTGTTTATTTTATTGAAATACTCCATTCGAGTTAGAGCTAATGGTCTTGGAGCCACTTTTTTATCCCAGTGATCAAAGAATTTACCAATAAGAGCTCTCATTTGTCTGTTAAAGCTAAAACTACATCGATAGGGATACAATATCTTGACTTGATTGGGATCTAAATTTTTGTATAACCCTGTTGTATATTCCAAAATTTGGGACAGTAATTATAATCTGTGAATAAGCATGGCTATCTTTCCAGTCTAATATTTTAACTTTAATTTGATCAATTAATTTATCCATATCTAACTGATTATTTGGAACCATGATTTTACAGCCCGAATTTTTCCACTCTGAGTTTGGTGAATTCACAATGTAAGCACATGATCACTATTATATCTATGGGTTCTTGATCCTCCACCACATTGTCTTCCAACACCTTGTCTAGGGCCTCCTTCATCGTCATTCCCGGAGTGTTGTATCGTACTAGCTGTTTTGGTTTCCAGTCTTCTGCGGTGTTGCGGTGTTCTGCAGCTCTTCAACACGACTATCTCTGATTACGACGACCCTTTTGTTTCCCCAATTCATGATCTACAAAGACAATAAATTCATTCAAAGCATAAATCAATTACATTAAGTTTATTAAAATAAATACTTTTCTGGAACAGAATCTCCAACAATTTCTGTAAAACATGATTAAAATTTATATGCTGAAACAAATATTATATTATATTATGACAAATCAAAAAGTCAGGTAAGCTGGTACTCCTTCCCATCTAAAATTATTATTAAAACACAAACATGAAAAGTAATCAATTAAATAATTCAACATTTTATCTTTTACAAAAATTGTAACTTACTAAGCATCCAAAACAAACATGCCTTATTTCTGATTTCTTACTCACCTTAACTGTCAACTTTCCATCATCTTACCATTAAAATCCAGAAAAATCACATGATACATTTGATACAATACTGTTTCCTTCTAGTTCTACCAGATCCCTCCATACTCTCGAAGTCCTGGCAACTGTAAGGGGTATTCCTCGAGTGGATTTATTAAGTGCTAATTCCTCGTGAATCCATGGCTCCATATTGTAAGTGGCATGATACTGAGACACTGCCTGTTGTTCATTTGTACAGAACGAGTTTAATATATCTGATTCTCGGAGTACTTCTTTACTAGTTTCTTGGTCATGTTGTAATTGGATATTATACTTGTATACTTTCTCCCAGTTCACTCTAAACATGGTTTGGTTTTCCTTAGTAAATCCTTCAAAATCATGTTGGGAGGTATCACTCTTAAAAAGGAGAAAATTAGCCCAGGAATTTGAGATAGAAAAGGAAATAGAGAAGCAAGTGCATCAGTTGATTGTGTATTTAATGGGGTATTTTGCTGGACAGAGAAACCCCATTACTGAAGAAGAACTTAAACGAAAAATGAAGGGGTATCTTTAGTTGAGTATTAAAGTACCTCAAACCTTTTATTTAAAAGAGAAAGTTTATTTTGTTTTTTTAAAAAGAAAAAGGAATTTTTGATTTAAAAATAATTAATTGTAAAGGAAGAAAGTTTTCTTTTATGTAAAGATAAGTCATGACAGACTAAAGGTAAAAGGCATTTTTAATTTCAAATTTTTATTGGAAAATGAAAGTTTTTTTTAGAGTTAAGTTACAGTAAATTTAAGGAAAAAGGAAAATGACTTAAAAGGAAAAGAAAAGTTGTTCATATAGCAGAAAAAGCTTAAGAAAAACCGCGTTGTTGTCCCAACAACGGGTGGGGAGGTATGATGTAGTGTTCTATAGTGTCCTATTTTTCAGAGTATTTACCTAGTTAAAAAAATTTTTAATACAAAGTTAACGTGTTATGAACATCCATTGTGATAAATTCGTAGTTGAAAAGATTGATTTCGAAATATTCTTATTTCCAAGACCAAAGAATTGCTAAAAAATGACCACCTCATGACAAAGCAATTTTGAATTCCATTTTTAATCCACTTTTGCCTGTTGGAGAATGTGTTTATGATGAAGACATTCCACAACACTTAAAAGAGTATTTACTTTGTTAAATATATAACCTTTAATTAAAATAAATCAATCCTATCAAATTTCTAAGCCTCAAAAAAATGTAATATATAAATATATATTTAACTAAGTAGGTTTGATTTTTCGAATATATATATATATATATATATATATATATATATATATATATATATATATATATATATATATATATATATATATATATATATATATATAATATATATATAACTGAAAAGAACACAGAAAATTATATGGTTTTCATCCTAAATAAAAGTACCATAGATATATTTGAATGGTGAATTATAACAGTTTACAATGTGTTTATATTCGAAATGCACTACGCCTCTCTGTAGATAGTGTTTGTATATTTCTGGCTGATTGTCAAATACATCCACTAACAGGATACTTGCGAATCTTCACAGTGAGACACACGTTCGTCTACCACTCTCTACAATTTGACATCAGGGGCCTATAACACAACGGTTACAAGTCTTACAATTGTAAGAAAATTTTCTACACTTGTATATTTTTCGTAACACAAGATTATAACTTGTAAATTGTAGTAACAAGAGTAATCTCAACACTTGTAGACTACTTCCGTAACACAAACTTCTTTGCTTGTAAATTGTGTTACAGAATAGAAGACGAAAG
>SEYY01008037.1:17500-34278 GCA_009176605.1 Armadillidium nasatum
CCATGTAGCCTCTATATTTTGGGTGTAAGCTCCAGTTTGAGGATCCACAAAATTTTTACTGTGGTTCAAAGTAAGATAAAAAAAAAAAAAATTATTTTTTTACGACAATTGATGAACTAACAAACTTAAATTTGGTGTTATACCGAGACAATTTGTCTACTGGGGGCTCTGCCCCGTACCCCCCGACCCGTGAGTGATGATGATTGTCGACTACTTTTCCTGTCGACGATTTGGGGTATTTCCCATTATTTCCAATTTTGAAGAGTTTCAGAGAGAGTTCCCTCAAGTAAACTTATGCATATATATATATATATATATATATATATATATTATATATATATATATATATATATATATATATATATATATATATATATATATATATATATATATATATATATATATATATATATATATATTATATAATATGGAGGGCTTTACCCGAGTGGTAACGATACGAGTAATGACATTTTATTTGTGGTTCAAATCCCACAAATGATGTTTTTTAAACAGCTCCGTATCTCAGTTGATGAACACCCGCCTAGCAAGCGAGAGGTCCATGGTTCGAGGTCTGGTAGGAATAGAGAAATTTGTCCAGTTCTCTCTTGCGCTTAGCATAACCCACTTGGGAGTAATAAGTATACCAGCTGCGTTCTTGCTCTGATGGAAACAAAATCGGCATCGGCGACAGGCCTGTCCAACCAGCGGATGTTTGCTGTCAGCCCGTGAAATAATTGGTTCATCCTCGAATGAACCTGCTGACAGTGATAATTACCCTTCTTTATGGCGGGTTTTTGATATGAATTGATTAATATATAAATATATATATTATATATATATATATATATATTATATATATATATATATATATATATATATATATATATATATATATATATATATATATATATATATATATATATATATAGTATTAATTATAGTGAAAGGTGAATACAGTTGAATCTAACAAAATCAGAGTCAGAGCTGGAGTCGAGATCATAGTCGTTCTTGGAACCAAAGTTGAAATTGGAAACGGCTGAAATCTGAGTCCGAATCGGAATTGGAGTCAGCAATCTAATATTTTTATAAGCGATTAAATAAAATAAACAAAATAATTTAACTAATTATGTACCCTCGAATATATTGTAAAAATAAGAGTAAAAAAAGTTTACTGAAGAAAAAACTGAAAATTTTAAGAAAATATAAATTTTATTTAAATACAAATAAACATCTTATAACTTAAATATTAATAATATATCAATAATACTAATAATAATTGTAATAATAAGAAAAACAATTATAAATGCAAACAATAATAAACATTAATAGTAATAATTATAAAAATAATAATAATAATAATCCGATTTTATTCCAAAAAAGAATTCAAAATCATTTTTACACTTTCATATCACAGACTTAATAGTGAGAATGTTTTGCACTTTTATATCCCGAAAAATTATCGTCAGTTCTATTGAAACTTTTGTATCCAGGATGATCATCGGGAGTGGGTTTGACACTCTCGTAACCAAGAACGTCTTTGTATGAATCCACAAAATTAGGATTATTTTTCCTCCTCCTCCTTCCTCCTCAGAGTCTGTAAAGAAGAAAAGGTTTTATTAAGTCTTTCACTAAGTGAAAGAAAAACTCAATCTTTTTGAAAACTTTCTTTAATTTCGCAAACAATCAAATAATATTCTTACTTAAGAAGGATTTTAATACATTTAAAATTGGCAAAGAAATATGAAATGAAATTGAAATTAAATTTTGGTTAAATTTTTTGTGAAATTAAATTATTTTTGAAAATTCTTTAAAAGTTATTGTTGCAATAATTAAGAAGAGAAAGTCACTTACCACCATAAGATCCCTAAAGCAAGAAATGTGGTGGAGCATTCCACCCTTCTCAACAACGTTTTGAAAATGCAAACATCCATCACATTTATCTTAAACCTCTACAAATGGATTTTGACATTCAGGACATTGGGGCAGTAATCCATTTAGGACATTTGGAGGGATTACTGCTGGGATCTCTTTGTCTGTTAACAAAAAATACAAAGATTTAGTATTTTTAATGAATAAATAGTTTATTTTCACTTTTTTAAATGAAGTTTTTAAAATAAGGAAAGAACAATGCTGTAAATCTTTGAGAGAGGAAGAGAAAAGGATGCAAAGGGGGAGAGAGAGAAAGAAAGAGAAAGTGAGAGAAAGAGCTAGATTGATTGAAAAAAATTAAAATAAAAAACTAAAAAAGGACGGTATGCTAATGATTACAATATCATTTTAGTAAAACAAGAAGAACAATAATGATAGTAACAATAATAATAATAGCAATAATAATAATAAATATATTTAAATAGAGAATGGAAAATAACAGAATACGAACATGCTGTTGAATAATTTACCTATATTAATAATAATAATAATAATAATAATAATAATAATGATATTTAGAAAAAGAAATAAATTATGAGAGAAAACAAACATGCTAAAGTTATCTATTTCATAATAATAATAAAAGAAAGATAACTTACCAGTCATCTCCGTTGAGATAAGACAGCTTAATGAAACAATAAATAATTTACCTTATCATTTTTTTGAAAAAAAAAAAAAAAAATTTGGGGGCTGGCATTTTCTTTTCTTTTCTAAGATCCTACTATATAGATCTTTTCCTACTTCCTAAAAGATTTTTTCTAATAGCGATTTATATTCCCCAAATATAGAAGAGTCTTTACCTTTAGTAATAACAAGCAGTTTTATTTTTTGATAAATGATATCTGCAATCATTACCACTTGGTCATCCTCTGGAAAATGTCGACACTAAATGGGGAAAAATATAAATAATAATAATAATATAATAATATATATATATATATATATATATATATATATATATATATATTATATATATATATATATATATATATATATATATATATATATATATATGCAAAATGATAGTCTTGCTTAAGATTGCTAATGTAGCTCTAAGGGTCCGTAGATAGCTTTAAGTATGAAGCCAGAACTAGGATTCGTCTATAAAAACTTTTTTATTCTTCTTACCTTTTCAGAATTTTTTCTTATCTTAATTAAACAATATGTATAGTTGGTGTATTAAAATGTTTTTCTGCTTAATACTTTTTTATTTTGTATAATAATTCTATTACAAAAGTCACAAGCTTTTAACCGTGTTGTTTACCGGTTTTTTCGTGTGTATACAATGATGCCATTACATCGATATATGTGGGCATTGGGCATGCACGATATCGAATAATCGATATCGTCCCTATTATAATCGATATTATTTCAACTAAAATATATTTACAAAAAGCAACTATTATAATACAACTTTACTCCATATATATATATATATATATATATATATATATATATATATATATATAATATATATATATATATATATATATATATATATATTTGTAATACTTTTTTAGAAATATTTAGGGGAGTATTGAGGAATATGATGGGTATGGAGAATTTATATAAATTTTATGTAGACCTGTAAATCTGGAATCCGTACAGAAACCAGATCGATGTTTCTATAATTTCTCAACAGCTCCAATAACTGCTTACACCAAAAATTATAAATAAAAACATAGAAAAATAATAAAGCACCACCACATACCAGATAATTAATGTAGAAAAGTGAGTGATTCTCCGCTGTCTGATTAACTTAAAAAAATGCACAAGCTTTAGGATACCAGTGAAATGAAGGAGTCGAAATAAAGTGCTTACAGTCTTACACAAGGCCACAATGTACATGCAAAAAAAAAAAAAAACAAAAAAAAACAAATCATTAGTAACTGTGCAACATGCCCACACATGTAAGTGAAAGTAAGAGAGGAAATATTTACCTTAATATAGGTGGGGAGAGTCCTCACACAATAAACCTTCCACTCACATGCGGGAAAAAGAAATAAGCAAGCACAAGGATTTTTGATAATATTTAATAGGAAAAAAATAATATGCACTTAATTTATTTGTACACACTGTGTAATCCTTAATATCAAGTATTTTAATATTTATATACCAATTGCTTGGTTGTTTATTAAAAAATATATAATACACAGACTAACACACTATCCATCCAATGCGCAAGCAATCCAGTTCTTTTTAATCTCAACCAACCAACCAAATCTTTAGAATAATAGAAAAAATATATATATACTATTCAATCAAATTTTTGGCAAAAACATTATATCATTTATATAAGCCTAGATATTTGTATATTTGCATATAAGTGAGCACTCACACACATATATATATATATAATATATATATATATATATATATATATATATATATATATATATATATATATATATATATTATATATATATATAATAAAAAAAATAATTCTTTTCAATGTTTCTTCTATTAATATAAAAAGAAATGTTTTTATTATTTAAGAATATATTTATGGAAAGAATCTAACCTTCATAATTGTGATGAAAGTACTTCTGATGAAATATATATTTAGTATATATATTTCCACTATGCACAAAAAGGTATAATGTCTATGCGTCCGAATCAAACTAAATCTTCACACACACTCCAGAAAAGTAAAACTCAAAGAAGACCAATGGGCTTCTTTAATTGGAGTAGTCAAAATAGGGGATCAATGAATGGACCTTTTCAAAAAGTAAGGGTCCCACAACAGAAATTAATAAAGGGGCTTCCACAATAGATAATTGGGCAATTAGGCTCCCTCAACACGAATGGTGAATATAGGCCCCCAGAACACGAAAGGCAATTAGGCCCCCGCAACATGTAATTGGGCCCCCACTACACGAACCTAAAAGAAATTTATACTCTATAATATTATGATTCTAAATTTGATATTTTTATAGACAATTTTCTATCTTGATAGATTATGCTAACAGGTAAAATTTATAAGCAAGACTGGCATACCTCACACAAGGTTGAGGTTACTTTTCTAATGGATACATTTGTATCAGAATTCAGACTCACAGACGTTCCTTTAAACAAACAACAGTTTATTCAATATATGGAAGGATAAATTTGGCACATTCTCAAAAATAACTATATTTAGTCCTACCTTAAATCCTTTGGTCTTAGATATAATTAGAAATATGAACTTTGTCTTTGACAAACAAAATAATTAAACTTTGGAGTTCTCTTATTGAAAAACTTAAAAACTCATATCAATAATCAACATATTAACATATAAGTTCTGTAAAGAAATAAAAAAATACCTTTGATGAAAACCTCTATACTCATACATGTAAGTATACAAAGTACATACATATAAAAACAAAACAGGAAAAATACTCATATATGTAAGTATACAAAGTACATACATATTAAAACAAAACAGGAAAAATACTCATATATGTAAGTATACAAAGTACATACATATAAAAACAAAACAGGAAAAATACTCATATATGTAAGTATACAAAGTACATACATATAAAAACAAAACAGGAAAAATAAGTAAACTAGGAACTTTCCTACATATCCCCCCACTCGTCAAAACTTTGACGGGAAGAGTAAGAAAAACGAAACTAAGTGAAGTGTAAACTATTCTAGGGAAAAATTTTTAGAAAAATATCTGACCATAGCATCGAATTCTGTCTGATCTAATTTAGGTGTGTTGAGATGGGTTACACCCATCATGTAGCAAAAACATTGAATTGACCTTGAACTAGGTCAATTTGTTCTAAAGTCATTCGTTGTATTGGGCGTGGTAAGGCAATAGATGACTGTAGCCTCTTTGAGCTAATATGTTAAGGAGGAGAGGAACAACGTTTCTTGGAGGTCCAAGTGGGATGTGCACTAAAATTTCCATTGGAACCAGAAATTCCAGAAGAGGTACTGGGTAATTCACCCTCTGACAGAGAAGGTGGTGAATTTGAAACCATATAAGAAAAGCGAAAACGTTGGTCAACTCTGTCTCTTTTATGTTCTCCTGAAACTCGTTCTCGAGGTATCAATTTAGGTCTTAGGGTCTCGTCATGATTGTCATATGAGAGGGGAAATTTGGTAAATCCTTAGTATCTTCCTCGAAGATGGCATAATTATGAAGTAATTTCCAAAATGCTTCCATAAATTCATTTGTTGGGCGTATTCCGTCTACAAGAGGACCACCAGTGTGTCTCAAAGAATACACATCATTATTAGGATTAATTAACTGTTCATAATTACGTCTGGTAGAATTTTTCATAAGATATAATACTTCTGATAAAGCCAGTGTGCGTTTCCCAGACCATTTTATGGTAGATGAGTGTAATTTCATCAATTCCTGATAAACATATCTTGTGTCTTCATTCACATATCTAGGAGAAGATCGAGGTAGAGAGTGGTACCAATCTTTCACTTTAGTTGGAGCGAAGTCAATGTTACTGCGAACATTGTAGTAATCCAGATCTGGAAATATTGGAATCAATATATAACTTTGCCCTCGGGCAAATATTCTTAATCCGTAGTAACATTTGATTAATAGTGGGTAGAGAATGTTCCACTCGAAAACTAGTATCTGGGAACGTCACTGAATATTCTTTGGTATACTTGTGTGGTTTAATTTTACACGTAAAGCGTAGTCGATAATAAGCCTGTCTAAATATAGAAAAAACCATCACATGGGTTGTATCTGGCCTGAGTTCTCTTTCTAACTCGGATGGTAGATCTTCGAATTTTGATAGACGTATTCTTTTAAATTTTATTTCATTGTTCTTAGGGTTATGCCTATTTCTGTCATAATTATCCTCCAAATAAGAAATCCACGAATGGCCTATAAATAGTATCTGAAAAGAAAAATAATTAATTATGACTAGTTTTTTGAGTAAAATTTTAAATAATTCCTAAGTACGAGTTCATTATTTTTCCGTAAAACTAGATTGTATGGTAGTAATTGTTACAGTAGTAGTTGTAGCTGAAGGAGAATGTAAGGGTATAGGAGATCTTTTAAGTTTAAAGATAAGAATCTTTGATGATCGTTTCCTTTCTAGAACAGTATCTTGTACCCAAGGAAGTTCAGGTAAAAGATGGGGTTTTCTTTTTTCTTGTTCTTTGAGCTATTGTATCATTTGTTATGTTATTGTCTATTGGTATCTGATCAATAGTGTCTGAAGTAGAGATTGGGGTAGTAACACCTTCAATTTCAATAGAAGGTGACCAACGTACTTTCTTTTTCTCAAAAAATAACTGGTGTTGGAGTACTGTGTGTACATGTTCCCTTGTTCATCAAAAGATTGTAAAAATTCTTGTATTATATATATATATATATATATATATATATATATATATATATATATATAATATATATATATATATTATATATATATATATATATATATATATATATAATATATATATATATATATAATATATATATATATATATATATAATTTTCAACTTCTTACGTCTGGCAGACTTTATTAAAATAAACTCCCATGGTGTAATGTTTACTAATTGTTATACTATTTCTGCCAATTTCAATATATTAGTTGTACGCTTGCGCACTTTGAAAAAGAATCTGCAGAACTTCTTTTAGACATGAAAAGTAAAATATTCGTATAATTTTTACTAGTTTAGCCCCACCAAATTTAGATTCTAGACATTGATTCTTGTTTGTTTATTGGTTAGAAGTTAAGGATTCCAATACAAACTTTTTTAATTTAAATTTATTATTTGGCTGTTCTAAAAATTTTTGTAATAAATTGCTGTCAGAAGATATTGCAAGAGCCTGTTCCCCAATAGTGGTATTCTTCCATGAAAAGTGCTATATATATATATATATATATATATATATATATATATATATAATATATATATATATATATATATATATATATATATATATATATATTAGATATATATATATATATATATATAGATAAATAATCTTCATCCCCCAGAAGGACTATCGTCCTAGTTGGATCTTTCGAGGAAGATCCTGGGTATATATTTTAATATTTAATAGTGCTTTAGCTGCCACCGATTTAAAATATTTTATAAGATGGGGTTTTATTAATTAAAAATATGGTGCATCTGAATTAATTTCTTTAATCTATTTATCTTATGTTGACGTTACTTACTAGAATTGTGTTACTTCTTTAATTTATATATTTTCTATTTATTTCTGTTTTTTTTTTTGGTATTTGAAATTTTTTATTCAATTAAAACAAACAAACAAAAAATTCCGTTGAGACAAGACAGCTTAATGAAACAATAAATCCTTTACCTTATCATTTTTGAAAAAAAAAAATTTGGGGGCTGGCATTTTCTTTTCTTTTCTAAGATCCTACTATATAGATCTTTTCCTACTTCCTAAAAGATTTTTTCTAATAGCGATTTATATTCCCCAAATATAGAAGAGTCTTTACCTTTAGTAATAACAAGCAGTTTTATTTTTTGATAAATGATATCTGCAATCATTACCACTTGGTCATCCTCTGGAAAATGTCGACACTAAATGGGGAAAAATATAAATAATAATAATAATAATATATATATATATATATATATATATATATATATATATATATATATATATATATAATATATATATATATATATATATATATATATATATATATATATATATATATATAGCTTAATGTATGTAGCCCTAAGGTCCGTAGATAGCTTAAGTATGAAGCCAGAACTAGGATTCGTCTATAAAAACTTTTTTATTCTTCTTACCTTTTCAGAATTTTTTCTTATCTTACTTGTAACAATATGTATAGTTGGTGTATTAAAATGTTTTTCTGCTTAATACTTTTTTATTTTGTATAATAATTCTATTACAAAAGTCACAAGCTTTTAACCGTGTTGTTTACCGGTTTTTTCGTGTGTATACAATGATGCCATTACATCGATATATGTGGGCATTGGGCATGCACGATATCGAATAATCGATATCGTCCCTATTATAATCGATATTATTTCAACTAAAATATATTTACAAAAAGCAACTATTATAATACAACTTTACTCCATATATATATATATATATATATATATATATATAATATATATATATATATATATAAATATATAATATTATAATAATATATATATAATATATTATTTTTTTATAAATATTTAGGGGAGTATTGAGGAATATGATGGGTATGGAGAATTTATATAAATTTTATGTAGACCTGTAAATCTGGAATCAATAAAAGAAACCAAATCGATGTTTCAAATTTCTCAACAGTCCAATAACTGCTTACACCAAAAATTATAAATAAAAACATAGAAAAATAATTAAAGCACACCACATACCAGATAATTAATGTAGAAAAGTGAGTGATTCTCCGCTGTCTGATTAACTTAAAAAAATGCACAAGCTTTAGGATACCAGTGAAATGAAGGAGTCGAAATAAAGTGCTTACAGTCTTACACAAGGCCACAATGTACATGCAAAAAAAACAAAAAAAAAAAAAAAAAAATCATAGTAACTGTGCAACATGCACACATGTAAGTGAAAGTAAGAGAGGAAATATTTACCTTAATATAGGTGGGGAGAGTCCTCACACAATAAACCTTCCACTCACATGCGGGAAAAAGAAATAAGCAAGCACAAGGATTTTTGATAATATTTAATAGGAAAAAAAAATATGCACTTAATTTATTTGTACACACTGTGTAATCCTTAATATCAAGTATTTTAATATTTATATACCAATTGCTTGGTTGTTTATTAAAAAATATATAATACACAGACTAACACACTATCCATCCAATGCGCAAGCAATCCAGTTCTTTTTAATCTCAACCAACCAACCAAATCTTTAGAATAATAGAAAAAATATATATATAACTATTCAATCAAATTTTTGGCAAAAACATTATATCATTTATATAAGCCTAGATATTTGTATATATTGCATATATAAGTGAGCACTCACACACACACACACACACACACACACACATATATATATATATATATATATATATATAATATATATATAATATATATATATATATATATATATATATATATATATATATATATATATATATATATATATATATATATATATATATATATTATAGTATATATTTATAATATATATATATTATATTATAGATCACTAGTGTATTCATAAACAACTCCATTGGTGAAAAGGACATCACTCTTTGACTGTAACGCATGGATGTCAACTCATTCCATAAATCATTATGAATACTGATGTATAACATTGAGTAGCTTAATAACATCCTAATATTCGATGTTGATATCTCAGATATATTAATTGAAGTGTTATGATGGACATCATATCTATCAATAAGATCTGTTTCACTTACTCCTTCTATGTGCTCCCAATCTATGACACTTTTTGCCATCTGTTGGCCCAGATAAGCATGTGCACCCTCGAGGGGAGTCCCAGCAGGGAGTTCCATATTCTTTCCTATAAATGTTAGCTCTGAGGTTAACTTATGTAGATGTACAGTCGTGAACAAAAGTTCGTTCCTATTAGGCTGGAAATAAATATTTATATAAAATGGGGATTATTTCAGGTTCATCCAAAAACAGTTCAGTTAAGCCCTTCTCAATGTTTTTATTGTCTTTTTATTCAAAATAGAGCTTTTATGAAATGATTTCCATTTATATAAATATTTATTTCCAGCCTAATAGGAACGAACTTGTGTTCACGACTGTACATTGTTATTATTATTTAGTTTTCATTTCATGTATGCTATATTGTAATTATTTTACATTTTATTATTTAGTTTTCTAGAGTACTTAGAAACTGAACTACCAGTTGCCGTAAAAGAGGCCTAATTATACAAGAACGTTGCCGGAAAAAACCGAAATTTCAAAATTTCGATATAAAAAAATATCGATAAATAAGGTCAGAAAACTTCTTAAAATAATAAAAATAAAATATATATAATATATATATATATATATATATATATATATATATATATATATATATATATATATATATATATATAATATAATGGCTTTTCAACTTCTTACGTCTGGCAGACTTTATTAAAAAAACTCCCAAGGTTGTAATGTTTACTAATTGTTAAACTATTCCTGCCACAAGTTTCAGTGTACTAGTTGTACGCTTGCGAATTTTGAAAAGGACTGCAATATTTCTTTTAAACATGAAAATTAAAATATTCGTATACTTTTCACTGGATTGACCCCACCAAATCTAAATTCTAGACTTTGACCCCTTTCTTGTTTGTTTATGGTTTGAAGTAGAGATTCCAATCCAATTTTTTTTTTTAATTTAAATTTATAATTAGGCTATTCTAAAATTATTTGTAATAATTGTCAAGATATTGCAAGAGCCTGTCCCAATTGGTATCCTTCCCATGAATGCTTAATAAAATATATATTATATATATATATATATATAATATATAATATATATATATATAATATATATATATATATATATATATATATATATATATATATATATATACCTAGCGAATTATTTTAATGCTCACGAATTATGTAAGAGAGAAGTTAATAAATATACTAGGAAAACTACTGTTATTACAAAATTGTAAATTGATATCTTAAATGTTTTTACTTTGATTCTTCAATTCAAAAATTTCATAGGTCATTGTAATTACCCAACTCAAATTTAAGAAAAGTATAGTTTTAAGTTTGGGCTGACGTGAACTGAATGATGTTTATATGAAAAGTGTTTAGATAAAATTTGGTATCAAGTTTAATTCAAAGATGAAAATGTCCCGTTGTTAATTTTAGTTATCAATCAAAATTAATCTATGTAAGTCTATAATCCGATTTTTCACACGCATATATATATATATATATATATATATATATATATATATATATATATATATATATATATATATATATATATATATATATATATATATATATATATTATATATATATATATATATATATATATATATATATATATATATATATATATATATATATATATATATATATATATATATATATATGTCAGCCTTCACTTCTACATACATATTTCAAAAACTACTGAACCTATGTAAAAAAGGAAAACATTTTTTAATCCTCGAATTTTGGGTGAGAAAAGTATGAAATATTTGAAAATACATTAAAAAAAATAAATAAATAAAATGTTTTTGTACGATAATTGAACTAAAATTTTGGTGCTATACCGCACATTTGTCTACGGGGGGCAGGGCCCCCGTACCTACCGACCCGTCAGTGATGTCGGCTACTTTTCCTGTCGATGGTTTGGGGTATTTCCTATTTTTTCAATTTAGAAAATTTTTTTAAAAAATGATATTGCCAGTCGTACTATTCTTATCAGCGCTATACAAGAGTAAAATTTACTTATGTAATAAAATATTATAATTTATTTTTTTTCAATTTTCTAACCTAAAATTCGACAAGGATTCCAAAAATATAATCATTTTTATGTAAGTAGTTTTTTTTTAATATTAAGTATGTAAAGTGCTGGCATATATATATATATATATATATATATATATATATATATATATATATATATAATATATATATATATATATATATATATATATATATATATATATATATATATATATATATATATATATATAATATATAAAATCAATAATTATATTGGAGCCAATAACCGATTAATTATAAATTTAAATGATTTGAAAGTCTCCGAAATAACTGTCACGTTTTACATAGTAATTTGTATTCACCCCCCCCCCCCCCATCCATCCCCTAATTCTTGAGTCTGATGAATTTTTGTAAATCCAAATGCGAGTTAAAGTTTCAGTTTTAAAGAATATTTTCAATAACTTCGAATTTGGCTCAACGAATGTAGAGGTCATATCAATATGTTTTGGATCTGATACATTTTAAATCTGTGATATTGAAGGATTCGCTTTATCAATCTTCTGTTCTCAATAAATGGCCGAATATTAAGATCTTTACGATTATGATCAAAGTACAGTACTTTTACGATTATGATCAAAGTCTATTCAATCAGAATAGACTATACAAACCACTGTTTCAATGGTTATGTACTGTTTAATGAATATTTACGGCTCTAATGCAAAATATGCAGCTGCATTATATGTTCTGCAGACTGTTTAGCTTTAGTACAACTACCAGGGCATGCACCACTTCCATATACTACTAGAATCAAATAGTGATTGCTATTAGATATTTAATGTTAGGTGAATTTTCAAAAACCACCATTTAATGATGATATGACAGCTATATGCACATTATAAAAGTGACCAAGTATGAATATATAATGAACCAAGATACTTATCACACAAATATATGGAATGTCTTTGTATGGCTCGGGTTTATAGAACCTTTAATAAATAGAATATGGTTTATATGCTTTATAGAAAATTATTTGATATCTTGGAATGAATAAAGGCACCTTCGAATTTTATACCCAAATAGAATCTTATACACAAATATAAATATTTGTATATGGTCTGGTAAATAATTACATTTATACTTTTAATATATACCAGTTACGTACTTGAATAACTAGTTCGATTGAGATTTCGAATATTGTCAGATCCTTTCCCATTAGTTCTACTATGATAGAGTTGAAAATTTGAGCCATTGAAATTCAGACTGATTATATTATACTTATACATGCATTGAGTGATTATTGACTATTTGAGACCAGTCCTATAAAATAAGTTTAGCATTTATTCCTCCATTAATATATATATATATATATTTATATATAGAATATATATAATATATATATATATATATATATGCAATCTAGAATATACATATACACTTGTAAACGGGACTTCGAGGTTTTAACGATTTCAAAAACGAATAAAATTAATTATGATTCAGGTCCGTTCATCACACACAGTATTCTCGATTATCTACTAAATCGACTTGACAAAACCTAAAACTTTTTATCTTCTAAATGGAAGAAAAAAATCAATGTCCTATAACTAACATATAGTCTCAACCAGTTTAACCTTAGCTTGAGGTACCTATCTTATTTACTCGTGCACTTTCGTGTTTGATGGTTATCGATACCTGGATACCATAATGTAAAATTTCCCTACGAAAGTGACTAACATTAGTCACAATATCCTCCATCAAGAATTTTAATTTTCTTAAAAAATTGCATAATGTAAATAAAATTAATATTCAATAATTTTATTTCAACATTTCTAAAGAAAATATTTACTATTAATTTTTGAAAAACTAATTACATTAACTGATTAACACTTAAATAAATCACCTACAACCAATGATAAACTAGCAAAAAATTTAATAAATATAAATCTAATTAATATATATATATATTATATATATTATATATATATTATATATATAATATATATATATTATAATATATAAATATATATATATATATATAATATTATTACTGAAAAGAACACAGAAAATATATGGTTTTCATCCTAAATAAAAGTACCATAGATATATTTGAATGGTGAATTATAACAGTTTACAATGTGTTTATATTCGAAATGCACTACGCCTCTCTGTAGATAGTGTTTGTATACTTCTGGCTGATTGTCACATACATCCACTAACAAAGGATACTGGCGAATCTTCACAGTGAGACACATGTTCGTCTACCACTCTCTACAATTTGACATCAGTTATTGTAAGAATGGTTGAATGGGATAGTTATGGAAAATAACTACAAATAAAAGTTGAATTTTTTATTTCATTTTTAACTAATTTTTGTAAAAAAAAAATTAAAATGTTCTCCTTTTAATCTCCATTCGTATTTTTGATTAAAAAACAAACAAATTAAATCTATCTCGGTAAAAGAAATGAATCCCGTTGTTACATGAAGTTCACAGTATAATTCTCCTTCTCCATTACCACAAACCATATGTGTGTTCAAACACCTTAAACACACTTTCAAAAATTTTTTTTATCCTTAATAGCAATGATTCTCATTCATATACACAATAATACCTAAGCCAATAATGAAGAATATATGGAAAGAATAGATTTTATTTTCAATTACCGAAAATTTAAAATATCGACATAAAAATATGACTTCACAGAAAGAATTAAAAGTAATCAGAGAAATGATGATTCAGCATATATCTTAAAATTTGTGAGATCTACCATGTCAGAAATTGAGGTGCAGACCTCTAGGCCTGAAATCTGGTATTAGTTTGAATCAGTGACAAAATCAGTTGTCACAAAGAGTATCGTCATAGGACAGAGATGAATTCTCAAATTCAGATTCAGAAATAGGATAACAGAAGACGAGCTAGCAGAATCGGCAGTAACTGCCGATTCTGCTTATAAACAGAAGAGTGACTATATCATCCAGCCAAATTGGATCTAGTTAAAACAATTGAAGATTTAAAGTCGTGGTTGAATGGTTTCAAAAAAGTAAATGATGTAATGAGAAGTGTAATGTAAGCATCAGTGAGCATTACTGGAAAATTTAATGTACTACTTTGACGTTGTAGGAAACCGGAACGAGGAGCCAATTTAGCGTTACCGTTGAAGGTATCACGCATATAATGACTAAATACATGTTTTATAATCAACTGTTTTTTTATATTTCTATGAATATTTTGAAATTCTTTACATTTGCTTAGCAAATGCTAGCGAGAAAACTATGAATTTTTATTAATAATGAAAATTATAGAATCACATTTGGTATGATTAAATAGATCTGAGCACTATGATATTGAAAAATTTATCTCTAAAAAGGTAAAAAAAAAAAAAATAAAATAAAACTATCCAGAGATAAATTCTGATCTAGTAGATTTAATACTTCTTACCCGAACCCCTTAAAACAAAAAATTTGAGTTTTCCAAACATTGACACTACATTGATGACGACCGTCTCTTCAACAGAATACTTTCAGTTGGTTCTGCCCTGCCGTCAATACGACACAGAAACCTTACGATAGCAAAATCAGGTAATATTATGAGATTGTTTATAAAAGAACTGGTAACCACTGATTCAGTTAATTATTGCATCAATGAGATTATGACTATCCGAACTAACTACAATTACAATATCACGGTTATTTGCTACCAGATTCAGTACTGGGGAATTTCCTTCGGAATGGTAATCCCGAAGGTAAATAAATACAGCAATAACATCTTAACAATTGTACAACTAGTAGGTTTGTAAATTGTACTTATTGTATAAGTCCAGTAATACAAATCGAAGTACAAAACTTGTTGCTACATGAAACAAATCATACAAGTTGTAGACCATATTACAAGTCTGGCAACTTTGTGTTAGGTCTGTGTGTATCATTCAAGTTTATAAAAAAAATTATAGTAAACGTGATTTGAGGTCTCTTTGGACCAAGACATATTCAGAATAGAATGATGATAAAAAAGAAACCAAGTCATGAATGTAGGCATGCAAGATATAAAGCTAATAGGGATGTTAGGTATGATAAATTGAAATGTTACGAAAATATGGAGGTTAGAAGTAAACTGTATGACAACTATGTTAGGCTAATATTAAAATATTGTATCAACTTGTAAATTACGAATTAGTGAAACAATTAGTTTTGATTATTTACCGTAATGTAATTTTTTAAATTCAATGTTAGAAAATCATGTGACACTACAAAATTAAAAATAAATAATATATATATATATATATATATATATAATATAATATATATATATATATATATATATATATATATATATATATATATATATATATATTATATATATATATACGCTTTAACATTTTAAGCTACTAAGGTTTCGTAAAATATTCAATTACGACGTAATACTTACATCTTTATCAGGTTTAGTTATTATTAAATTGTCGTTTCTTGATAAT
>SEYY01008038.1:5000-10000 GCA_009176605.1 Armadillidium nasatum
AGAAGAAGTATTTTAAAAGAGGAAAATCGAACTAATCTGAAATGAGTTTATGAGAAATATATATATATATATATATATATATATATATATATATATATATATATATATATATATATATATATATATATATATATATATATATATATATATATATATATATATACCTTTAAATCTCTTGGCACGGAAATTCCTGAAGGTTTTTTTGTTTCTCCTCCTCCCCAAACAATTTTCGATAAGTTCAACTTAAGTTTCATTTGATCATCATTCTATATATGTATATATATATATATATATATATATATATATATATATATATATATATATATATATATATATATATATATATATATATATATATATATATATATATATATATATATATATATATATATATATATATATATATATATATATATATATATATATATATATATATATATATATATATATATATATATATATATATATATATATATATATATATATATATATATATATATATATATATATATATATATATATATATATATATATATATATATATATATATATATATATATATATATATATATATATATATATATATATATATATATATATATATATATATATATATATATATATATATCCGACATAGTCTGTAGCTTTAGTCGATGAAAGACAATATTATTTATTTTTAATTTTCAATAATTAATTAAAGTTTTGAAAATTTTTATTTTTAAAAGGAATCTTAGAAAGACTTCTAATAATAATAATAATAATAATAATAATAATAATAATAATAATAATAATAATAATAATAATAATAATAATAATAATAATAATAATAATAATAATAATAATAATAATAATAATAATAATAATAATAATAATAATAATCGTACTAATAGAATGTTAAAAACAGAACTTCCACAATACCACTACCATTAGTACTACTGCTGATATTATTATAATAACCAATATTATTACAATTATTATAAATAAAGATGAACAACAACAACAATAACAATAACAATAACAACAGCAGGAACAGCAGCAATAACAACAACAACAGTAATAACAATAATTATAATTACAACAATAAAAACAATGACAATAATAATAGTAGTAATAATAAAATAATAATGATAATAATATTAATAATAATAATAATAATAATAATAATAATAATAAATAATAATAATAATAATAATAATAATAATAATAATAATAATAATAATAATAATAATAATAATAATAATAATAATAATAATAATAATAATAATAACAGCAACAACGTCAATAACAGTAACAACAACAGCAACAATAATAATAATAATAATAATAATAATAATAATAATAATAATAATTTTTTTTTTTTAATAATAAAATAATAAAAAAAAATATAAAAATAATAATAATAATAATAATAATAATAATAATAATAATAATAATAATAATAATAATAATAATAATAATAATAATAATAATAATAATAATAATAATAATAATAATAATAAATAATAATAACTGATAATAATAATAATAATAATAATAATAATAATAATAATAATAATAATAATAATAATAATAATAATAATAATAATAATAATAATAATAATAATTATAAAGTAATAATAAAAATATATAAAATAATAATAATAGTAATTGTTAAATAATCACAATAATAATAATAATAATAATAATAATAATAATAATAATAATAATAATAATAATAATAATAATAATAATAATAATAATAATAATAATAATAATAATAATAATAATAACTATACCTCGTCATGATATAACTCTCCAATAGAAACAATATCTTTTTCCCCTTCATGAGGCAAGTATTGATTATTAACGATGAAATATTCAGCATATTTTCTGTCTCCTTTTGAATCGAAAGCTACTTTGCCTGTTTCTCCGTTGAAAAGGACTTGCTCTTGAAGTGCTCTAATTTAATTTAATTAATAAATTATTAGTAATTTAATTTATTTAATTATTTTGGTTTTAAATTTTTTATTTTTTGGAGGGTTATCGTGTTTCTAAATTAATTTATTAATATATTATTTGTAATTTAATTTATTCAATTATTTTAATTTTAAATTTTTATTTTTTGGAGGGTTACCGTGTTTCTTAATTAATTTATTAATAAATTATTATTAATTTAATTTATTTAAATATTTTTTATTAATTTTTTTTTTTTTTTTTTTTTTTTTTTTTTTTTTTTTTTTTTTTTTTTTTTTTTTTTTTTTTTTTTTTTTTTTTTTTTTTTTTTTTTTTTTATTTAATTATTTTAATTTTAAATTTTTAATTTTTGGTGAGTTATCGTGTTCTAAATTAATTTATTAATAATATTATTGGTAATTTAATTTATTTAATTATTTTAATTTTAAATTTTTTATTTTTTTTAAATTTATATTATATATATTATATTATAATATATATATATATATATATATATATATATATATATATATATATATATATATATATATATATATATATATATATATATATATATATATATATATATATATATATATATATATATATATATATATATATATATATATATATATATATATATATATATATATATATATATATATATATATATATATATATATATATATATATATATATATATATATATATATATATATATATATATATATATATATATATATATATATATATATATAATAATATATAATATATATACAATAGTTTTATTTTTATCATTATTATTCTTATTACTACTATTAGGAGTACTAGTAATAGGTTAAGAATTACCGAAATAGAACCTTTCCAGTCACATTCCATGGCTCTTCCCTTTCACATGTATTTGGAGGTTTGACAATAAGATCTGGTGTGTTATCGTGAAGTTTACGCAAAGCAAGAGTGACCAGGCGACTAAGATGAACAATAATTGAACAAGAAGTTAGGCAAAAATTATTGTATGAACTAATAATGATAATAATTATAATAATCATGATAAAATAATAATTATATCTTAATCTTAATAATAATACCTTAAAAATTCTTTAATAATAATTATGCTCTTACAGACTGTTAGATATTATATTATTATTTAAAATAAACTATTTTCAAATACTTTTTTTTATTAAGAATAATATCTTAAAAATTCTTTAATAATAATTATGGTCTTACAGGCTGTCAGATATTATATTATTACATTATATAAACTATTTTCAAATATTTTTTATTAAGAATATCTATAAAGTTCTTTGATAATATTTATGGTCTTACAGACTATCAGATATTATATTATTATATTATATAAATTATTTTTAAATATTTTTATTAAGAAGAATATCTAAAAAGTTCTTTGATAATATTTGTGGTCTTACAGACTGTCAGATATATGACCCTCTTGATTATTTGCATGCTTTAGTTGTAGTCCCAAAGTTCCTATTGGTAGTCCTTTGGCCTTTATGGCATCTTCGGAGAGTAACCAAACAGATCCTTTTCCAGTTAAATTCAGTTTGTGAGCTTCTTTCATTATAATTTCCGAATCTTTAATACTGCAAATTAAAAAAAAAAAAACAATCATCCATTAATGTATATAGTTAACCCTTTAGCTGCGGACCCCTTTTTTACAGATGCAGACGATGATTTGATAAAAATAATGGAAACATCTGCCCGTGAGTGGTGGCGTTCTGATACGGTCAGTGCTCCTTCCGTGAGGAAACTTTTGGATCACTGGCATTGTCAGGAAAGGATTAAGATATGCAACATTGTACAAATATATATTTCAAAACTCACCTTGCAAAGAGCAGAAATACTTTAACAAGAGAATCCTTTAAGCTACGAAGAAGCTTTACATATGATATCTGCCCAGGTTCAAATTCAAGAACAGAGTATATCTGAAATGTTAAATATTCTATTTCATTTTATTCAGTTCTGGAACAGAGCAATACAGATAGATAGCAGCCGAGAGTAATTAATATTTTTCTGATGATCGTATCATGTTATGTGCAGTGTGGTATGAATATTTTTGATTGTTTATGATGACTTTGTATGGAAATTATGAGTATTAACAGTATTTTTTTCATCACGATTTTTTCAAACCTTACTTGTTCTTAGGTAACAAAATGATTAAAACTGGTAAGTAAGATTATTTCAAGATGAGAGGCCTGATTTGTGATCATTGATCAACACTTCGTTTACTTAATGACGGTATTGAGAACAAAAGTTTGAATTTATTTATTTATTTATTTTATTTTTTTTTTTTTTTTTTTTTTTTTTTTTTTTTTTTTTTTTTTTTGTGACAGTGTTTAAATAATCCATTGAAAATAAAAGTTGTCTGTTACAAGAATCTCGTTAAAGATATACTTTCAACCTTTCAAGGGATGAGTTGTGGCAATAAAATTATGTTTAACTTTCTCAACAGCTAACAAGATGAATTTTTTTTTTAAATTAATCTTTGTTACTTTCAGAAAGGACATTGAGAGAGGTCTTACTCTGTATGATATTGATGAAAGATTGATATCAAGGTTAATATTACATTCATAGGATGTTTGATTAATTATTATTGATTGAATCTGCAAAGAAATTATTTTGATTTATCACATTCTTGGCAGTCATGAAAGAGAAAACGTTTTTTAAAAAATGTAAAAAAATAAGAGAAAAATAGAAATTTAAGAAAACAAGTGTACTTGATTTTGTATGAATTATCTTTTAACTTATTTAATTAAACATTTCTGCATTTTTTATCAATATCATCATTATTAAATAAATCTAAAATCCTTATACAATATTTTGTTTCAGTTTTATAGTTCTGAACAGAAAAAAATTTGATTTAAAAAAAAAAAGAATGTGTAATTAATATAATCTGGATTCACTACATTAAAACCTGCTTAAAAGATAAAACCTAAATTAAATTTTTTGAAATCAACACACACACATACACCTACACCACACTAAAAACACAAACACTCTCTCTCGCGCGCACATACATATACTATTCTAAACGTTAGCTGGTACTTATA
>SEYY01008038.1:15000-17500 GCA_009176605.1 Armadillidium nasatum
TGAAAGAACAATTCTGATTCAAGCTCTGGAAGAACTCCTCCAATATAAAACCTTCTCGACGTAATGTTTTCATCCTCGTTAATCGTCTTCTACAGATGTTTTCTCACCGTTACTTTTTACCTTTGTTTTGAAGACCGTAGGTTGAAGGTTGCTGTCTGGAAGAGCCTCACCATTATAAATCCCCCTCGATTTGATGTACTTCGTCGTTATCATCTTCTACAGGTGTTTTGACGACTTTAGGATTTAGGTTGTCTGGAAGATCCACACCTTTATAAACCCCTCTCGACTTGGTGTCGTATTCGTCTTCTACAGATTTTACCTTAGGTTTTGA
This sequence comes from Armadillidium nasatum, assembly GCA_009176605.1. Lineage (NCBI taxonomy): Eukaryota > Metazoa > Arthropoda > Malacostraca > Isopoda > Armadillidiidae > Armadillidium > Armadillidium nasatum. The sequence goes on from SEYY01008038.1 coordinate 15,332, forward strand.
AGACCGTAGGTTGAGGGTTGCTGTCTGGAAGAACCTCACCCATTATAAAAACCTCTCGACTTAATGTATTCGTCGTAATCACCCTTCTACAGGTTTTTCCCCACCGTCATTCTTTACCTTTAGTTTTGATCCCTGTAGGTTTAATGTCGCTGTCAGGAAGAACTCGCTCACCATAAAACCTTCTCGATTTAATATCTTCATCTTCATAAACGTCTTCAACAACAGGTTTCTCATCGTAACTTTTGAAGTAAGATTTGTCGACAGAAGGTTTATGATCTTTGCTGGGTACGAAGTCTTGTTTTAAATGATTTTGGCAGAGAGTATTTCGAGTCTTCATCAACAGCAAAAGAAGTGGAAATAATAAATAAAAAAATCTGTAAAGAGAGGGAAATTCTCGTTTGTATATAGAAAATATAATAATAATAATAATATAATAATAATAATAATAATAATAATAATAATAATAATAATAATAATAATAATAATAATAATAATAATAATAATTAATAATTTAAATTTAATTTTTAATATTAATATAATAAATTATATAATAAAATATTATATATTTATAAATAAAAATATATAAATATATATATATATATATATAATATATTATATATATATATATATATATATATATATATATATATATATATATATATATATACGCCAAGTTGTGGTCGGGGAAGTATTGAAGGACTTTTCACTAGACGAAATGTCAGTAGAAGTTTTGGATTATTTCCTTTTGAACCATCAGTGGAGTAGTGGTTAGCACGACGGACTTCAATCTTTTGGGCCAGGGTTCGATTCCCCGATCAGCATTTATCGAAAGTATAAAAAATGATTCCACGGTTTATCACAGTGGCTATCAAATTATATATATATATATATATATATATATATATATATATTATATATATATATATATATATATATATATATATATATATATATATATATATATATATATATATGTAAGGATCCCGATTCGATAGATTTCGAAAATCTGGCAACCTAAGCAAACGGGATTTTGATTTGCAATGCAAATACTCCTCTCAAATTGACCTATCTTTCCTAACCATTTTGGGGGGTTAACCCATTGAAATTGGCCTCAAGTCTGGGGAAGGGGCCCCCTGGGGGCCCCGTGAACCCCCCAAAACGGTATCAGGAAGTTGCCTGAGTTTGCAAAATCGCTGCGTTCACCTATTTCTTTCCTGATCATTTTCTTTGCGGTTCAGTCCGATGAATTTTGCTCGAATTTGGGGTCCGGGGTCCAGGGGCCCGTGATTCCTTGAACCGATAAAGAAAATGTCAGGAAGGTCCCTGAGAATGCAGGATTGCCCGCAAATGCAGAAAAAACCGTTAGGGGCATTTGCAGATTTTAATCTGGCATTCGAAATCCTTATATTATATATATATATATATATATATATATATATATATTATATATATATATATATATATATATATATATATATATATATATATATATATATGTAGGTATATGTGCGTGTGTGTATACCGTTACAACTTATGTTGAAAGTGATTTAATTCAGTTCAATTCAATTTTCATGCTTTATTCAGATATTGCACATTAACATTTTTACAATTTTGCAGTAGGTCCTATACTACTAAATACAATATGAAAATGCAAACTTGATAAAGATTCGCATCAATTTCATGACATTAACAGCCTCCTGTTGTAGTAATACTTGGTCATAAATAACATACCAAAGATCAATCTTCCGCCGTGGCAATCGTCGTTAGTGAAACGTGTAATGATTTTGACTGATCTTCGCTCAACTGTTTTGACAGTTTACATTAATTACTATTCAAGCAAAAGAAGGCCCCTTCACTGCTAGAATATACACGATGAAATTCCATTAAAGAAAGAACGAAGTCAGCAGCAATCCATTAAGCATTGGTAGAATTGCAGAAACAATTGCAGAAAAGGCTGTTAGGCTTATCTGTCGATTTCATTATCGACAATATGGTTACTCTACTACTAACAGTTTAATAGATTGATTCTTTCGGTTTATGGATGACAACAGTGCGGTAGGGATGCAATTTCAACTTTTGTGTAGTCTCAAAATAATAGCTTATGGCAGTCCAACCTGTCATTATAACTCCCTAAGTGATTTTATGGAAGAGCGTGTTAAACACCTCGAT
>SEYY01008038.1:22500-30000 GCA_009176605.1 Armadillidium nasatum
GGTATCGTTAACACACTAGTTTGATACCTTATCACAAATACTATAATTGCAGCGTAGCAATGTAAGAATGTATGGGACTTGAATTAATTGATGAGACAAGTGGAGACAATGTTGCATTGAGAAGGAGCAGATAACTGAAAAAAAACAAAGTTAAGCGCTAGTCACGGGAAGAGCTATAGAAATGAAAATTGAAGCCAAAATTATTGCCTGTCTAAAAGTCACAGCAGTTTAATTTTATCTTGAAGTAAATAGCTACAACGATCACTTCAGCATGGTTGTGGCCATTAAACAAAACTAAAAAAAAGGAAACAATAAACTGAAATCATATCAAGCGTTATTAAAGAAAGATGTTGGTATTATTGACAAATTAGTGAGAAGTAACGAAAAATTGGTAGTGAATAATAATAATAATAATAATAATAATAATAATAATAATAATAATAATAATAATAATAATAATAATAATAATAATAAAGATGAAAAGACGGGAGAATGATTAAAGCATTTACTCTTATAAGTTAATATATAAGAGCCAAAAGAGCAATTATTCCTAAGAACAAATGAAGAGTTAAAATAGCCTATTAGTATGTTGAGAAATATATTCAAAAACGAAGAAAGAAATATGAAAGTTTAAAGGTAAAAATAAAGAAGAAATTACAATTTTAGGCATAAATGAGTTGGAGGGGGTTGAAGGAGTAGGAACAGCTCCGGAATCGTCTAAGGTTGAATTTAAGGCAAAAGTTTGAGCAAAGAGTTCAGCTTTAAAGGAAAGCAAAACGGCAGTTGAACCGTCAGAAGATACTAGAGGAGGGAAAGAGGAAGAAGCAAAGTAAGAGTTGACATTTTTTGCAAAATGCCAGAAAGGGCGAGAGGAAGAGGAGCCAGAAAGATTGTTGCATTTTCGACGGAGAAAAGAGTTTTTGGTATCTCGAAGAATAGATTTTGCACGATTCCGGGATGAAATAGCGTGGGTTTCTGGAGTTTGAAGACGACGGTAATCCCTGAAGGCAGCATCCCTGCGGCGGATAGCACGAGAACAAGCAGAGTTAAACCAAGGTTTATTAGGTTTAGTGGAAGGGAAAGAATATGGAATGTACGCCTCCATGCCAGAGAGAATCACCTCAGTTATGCGCTCTGCACACTCGAGGGACCCCTCCCACGGAAACAGTAATCATTCCATGGAAAATCAGAAAAGTACAACCGCAAGTCAGACCAGTTAGTGGCACCGAAATGCCAGAAACGTCTCCTCGCCGAAGGCGGGGGCCGTTCTTGCGGAAGACTTGAAGAGACAGGACAAGATACGGAGATAAGAAGATGATCGGATGAACCCAGAGGAGGAAAGAGTTTAACAGTATAAGGAGAAGGATTAGAAGTTAGAAAAAGGTCTAGAATGTTGGGTTCATCACCAAGACGGTCAGGGATACGGGTAGGGAGATGCACCAACTGCTCAAGGTTGTTCTGGATAGAAAATTGGAAGGCGAGTTCACCAGCTGGATCATGAGAACTAGATGAAAGCCATTGGCGGTGGTGAACATTGAAATCACCTAAAATGATGATTTCGGAGAAAGGAGAAAAAGAAAGAATGTGTTCTATTTTGGAGTTAAGATAGTCGAAGAATTTTGGATAGTCTGTAGAGTTAGGAGATAAATAGTCAGAACAAATGAATTTAGTTGTAGAGTTGTAGAGTTGCAAGAAAGTTTAAGCCATAAAGTAGAGAATTCAGAAGACTCCAAATTAGAGACACGAGAACAGACAATATCATTGCGCACATATGCGCAACATCCGCCTTTGGCTGAAAATTGAGGATAGAGACATTAGGAGGAGACAGAGTAGGGTTTGCTGTCAGAGCACTCAGACACCTGAGTTTCAGTTAAGAACAAGAGATGAGGTCTAGAAGAAGAGAGGTGGTGTTCGACAAAGTGGAGATTAGAAAAAAGACCGCGAATGTTGCAGAAATTAATGAAAAACGAAGACCGTGCACCAGGGCAAGTCGGCATAGAGGTCTTGGTGGCACCAACCCCATCACCGGAGGCCACCAACTCCCAAGTGGTGATGGGGGAAGGAGTGGATGAGGGGCTATATTTGGAATCCGCCCCTCTTGGATTCTCCGAGGCAGATTTAAGTTTTGCCATTTTTGATTAATTTAATAGGTAATGTAAGTGTAAGCATTTGTAAATTTGTAGGACACATGTGAAGAAGGAGGAAGGTTGGAGCATAGGCACTCCAATGTGAGTCAAGGGTACACTAGAGGCCCTCAGAGAAGATAAACGCGAAAAGGAACGAACCAAAGGGCAACGGAGTGAAACGGAATGGTCTAGCCCATCCTATCACTCCGTGGGTTATGCCCAATGGGGGGTACTTGCATCGCTTCGGACGGCGTTACGTCCTCCCCTACGTATTATATATATATATATATATATATATATATATATATATATATATATATATATATATATATATATATATATATATATATACTATATATATATATATATATATATATATATATATATATATATATATATATATATATATATATATATATATATATATATATATATATATATATATATATATATATATATATATATATATATATATGTTCTACAGGCTGGGATGCCTTTTAACCAGGTTTTTTCAATCTCTTCCCAAGTACGATTGTAGGAATTTTCATTTCTGCAGTCGACATCACCCTGCATCATGAGGATATGGTGTAATATATATATATATATATATATATATATATATATATATATATATATATATATATATATATATATATATATATATATATATATATATATATATATATATATATATATATATATATATTATATATATTATATATATATAAAAGTTATCCTAAAAATAATTCATTTTCTTTTCTTTTGAAAGATTTGTAGAAAACCTTTTTCATGACTAACATTTTTATATATATTATAAATTCTAGTACATAGAAATTTTGTTTGTTAGCGTAGTTGTTAAAATGAACCTGTTTGCTGTAGGTATGACAAGAATTAATTTTTATTAAATGACAATTAAGCAATGCATACATATACCATAACTGGTGTATATAGTTAGCTTTTTACTTTGTGAATGATAGTATTGACAAACAATTTGGTTTTGTGACATCGGGGGATCGTTTAGTGGCATTTCCTTCTAGATCTTCTTTTGGGATATCTGTAGCTTTGTTTGGTTCGCTCTCACCCTTCTGCAGTTCTCTGTTGGAAGATCTGTTCATCTCCTAATCATATATATATATATATATATATATATATATATATATATATATATATATATATATATATATATATATATATATATATATATATATATATATATATATATATATATATATATATATATATATATATATATATATATATATATAGTATTTTAAGTCTCCTCTGGTGGGCAAATGCCAGAGGCCTACTAATATCCACCAGAGTTGGGGAACATTCGGAATCTGGTCGCTAATGGCCGACGTGACCCAATACACGGCGTTTAAAAGTGTGCAAGTCAAAGGAAGTTGGGAAAACAGCTAAAGGGAGTGTGCTCCAGACTTTACCAGTAGAGTACATGTAAGATTGAGCATAGCTGTTAAGTCTGGGACAGAGACTAGTTGGACAGAGAAAGGATGAGACTTTGTAGAAAGTCGTGCCACACGAGCCCTTCTCAATGGAGGAGGTATGCGACGTGAGAGTTCAGAAGAGCAGTGCCAATTGTAATAGCGATAGTATAAAGAGAGTGACGCAACAATTCGACGGGAGGAAAGAGATTGGAGAGCGTTATTATGAGCAAAAGAGTTTATAAGACGAAAAGTCCTAGACTCCACCTTTTCAAAAAGAGCTGTATGTGTGGAACCAACCCAGATATGTGAGGCGTACTTCATACATGGGCGAACAATACCCCTATAAAGAGCAAGCAACTGGGGTGGTGTTAAGTAATTCTGAAGGCGCCTCAGAACATCCAACCTCTTAGAAGCTTGTTTAGAAAGAGAAGTAATGTGATCTTTCCAAGAAAGATCACGAGAAAATGAAACATCAAGAATATTAAGAACAGATGAAGGCTTGAGTTGCGTGTTTTCGAAGAAGATATCATAGTTGTGTGGAAGATTGTATCGAGTAGAAAGATGGAGGAATTGAGTTTTTGAGGCATTGAAAGCGACCATGCTTTCTCTGCCCCATTTTAAATTACGAGAAAGATCAGAGGTCAGTTGCTCCAAAGCCATCCTTCTTGAATCTATTAACTGCTGTTGGGAAGGGCGTCTTTCAGATATATATATATATATATATATATATATATATATATATATATATATATATATTATATATATATATATATATATATATATATATATATATATATATATATATATATATATATATATATATATATATATATATATATATATATATATATATATATATATATAATAATACTTGGCCCTTTCACATTTGAGAATCGCCTCACAGGAGAACACTATTTCAATTTTTTACAAAATGAATTACAGGGACTATTGGAGGATGTTCCTCTAAACATCCGAATGCATATGTACTTTCAGCATGATGTAGTACCCGCACATTTCGCTCGTCAGGTCAAGCAACATTTGGACGAAAGGTTTCCAGAGCGTTGGATTGGTCGCGGTGGTTCAATTAGTTGGCCTCCAAGATCTCCAGACTTCACAGTACTAGATTATTGTTTATGGGGTCTGGTTCAAAACTGACGTATACAGAGTAAAAGTGGACACTCGGGATGCACTAATTCAATGTATTCAAAATGCTGCAGGCGTTATTAAAGGAAGACATGAAGAAATCAGGAGAGCAACAGCCGCCCTTTGTAGACGAAGCCGAAAATGTTTAGAGGTCAATGGCGGTATTTCCGAACATTTATTAAAATTTATATTTATTTATTAAAAAACGCTATGATAACCCAAATGTTAATGTGTGATATTTTGTTTAATTGTCATCACGCTATAAAATGAAAACAAATGTAAATCGGATAAGGACATATATGTTTTTTTACACTATTATCCTGTGTACAATTCACTCCTTGAGTTTGGTTCGTTCCTCCCGACTCACCCTGTATATATATATATATATATATATATATATATATATATATATATATATATATATTATATATATATATATATATATATATATATATATATATATATATATATATATATATATATATATATATATATATATATATATATATATATATATATATATATATATATAATATATATATATATATATATATATATATATATATATATATATATATATATGGGGTGCATAGTGAAACTCTCCGTCCTCGTCGTTCAAACTGGACTTAGACTAAAGGAGCACTGGCTAGGGCAGAACAGGCGTAGCAAGCTGCTACCCAAAATTTTGATTTCTTGCATAACTCAATTACCAGCCTCAGAAAATGAACGAAATAGACCACAGAAACGTTTTTGAATCAGGAACTTGACTGCTGATTCTAAAAAGTTTAGGCTAGCAACTTTAAATGTGGGGACCTATAATGGAAAAGAGGAGGAGATTTTGGATAGGATGAGAGAGAGAAGAATTGACTTGATGGGGTTAACAGAGATGAGGATGAAGGGAGAAGAGAAAGGTTGAGAGTTGGGAGACGGTTATGTGTTGTACTAGGGAAAGAGAAAAGGAATAAGAAAACACGGGTACAATACGGAAGAGTGGTGAGTGCTATATACCCAATTTTAGTCGACAGTCGAATAGATTTAGGAGTAAAGAAGGTAATTTTTGAAAGTATCCTGACCCCAATCTTGCTATATGGGGTGGAGACATGGAGTGTAACAGCAAGTGAAAGAAAGCAGAATCCAAGTGGCAGAGATGAGAGTATTACGGTTGATGGTGATAAGGACAAGGGGGGTGAGGATAAGAAGCGAAAGAATTAGTGAAACCATAGGTGAAAGACCAATCATTCACAAGATAGATGTGGCGAGACTGAGATGGTTTGGATATGTATGGAGGATGCAGGAGGGGAGAGTGCCTAGGGAGAGGTGGAACTGGACGCCGAGGGAAAAAGGCCGAAAGGAAGACCCAGGAAGAGATGGATGGAGTCAGTTCAGGATTCATTAAGACGACATGAAATGCCTGCGGTGGAGCAGCTGGTGAAAGATGGAATTTTGGACGACAGATCAAGATGGAGACGAGTTCTGGCCCCGCTGACAGGCTTCTACAGCCTTACTGGGAGCGGATATTGATATTGATTGATTGATTGATTGATTGATTGAATTATATATAATTATATATATATATATATATATATATATATATATATATATATATATATATATATATATATATATATATATATATATATATATATATATATATATATATATATATATATATATATATATATATATATATATATATATATATATATATATATATATATATATATATATATATATATATATATATATATATATATATATATATATATATATATATATATATATATATATATATATATATATATATATATATATATATATATATATATATATATATATATATATATATATATATATATATATATATATATATATATATATATATATATATATATATATATATATATATATATATATATATATATATATATATATATATATATATATATATATATATATATATATATATATATATAATATATATATACAGTTGCGCCGGAAAGCATTAATTTTTAACATTCCCATTTAAAGGTTTAGTTATAAACGCTCACAGATTATTATTTAAATATAAGAACAGTAATGTTCTTCATGGTTTGCTCTATTCCGAACTCTGTTTGTAACTACTTTTCATTAATAAGCTTCTATGTGCTATTTTGTTTCCTATCAACTCTTAGCTCGCCGACTAAACTCTTCATTTCTTCTATTGCTTTAAAAGACGTCTCCGTCAGTAGCAAATATTTAATGGTGGTCTTGAAGCAAACGATCTCTCCTATTTGTTGTATTTCTTTTATGGTATAATAAAGTTTGATTATTTCCATTGTTTGAGAAACATAATTCCTTTATCCATTTTCTCGCAACATCTTCGAAGATATATAACTCAAACCGTCTTGTGTTGCTCGTGTTGATCATGTTGGAAGTTCGCTTCCTCGTCATCTTCTTGGGGTGATCAGATTATATCTCTTGTTAAATAAGTTTTATTAGAGGTTAGACGTTCTGAGGGGTCTTCAGAACTAATTCCCCATCACTCCAGTTGCTTGCTCTGTATAGAGATGATGCTCAACCTTGTATGCAATATGTATCGTATATCTGGTGTGGTTATATAAAGACACCTCTTCCTGAGAAGGTGGAGTCTAAGTCTTTTCGAATTTCAAGCTTTGATAACCTCACTAGCTCTCATCAATTTCTTTCTTACCGTCAAACCTTTGCATTAATCTACTAATATATTCGCTATGCTTTGAATACTGCTTTTCTTGAATTCTGGATTCTGCTCTTCTTGAGCCTCTAGTGGA
>SEYY01008038.1:35000-40000 GCA_009176605.1 Armadillidium nasatum
TCTTTATTCAAAATTTTAAAATTTGAAAAATTAAATATTAATTATCTTTGGTATGAAATTCAAGAAAGCAGTTCCTATCTTTATTCAAACATAAAAATATTTGACATTTAAGGCACATTAAGTGTGTACGTCCGTTAGTACAGTTCCTACATCTATGCTGCTTCTTGTCATATGTTGGAAAATGACCAAATCCGTCTAATCGTATATCTTTTGATGGAAGTGGTATAGTAGCTGATGTTTTGGATCGCTTTTTTTCAGGCTCAGATAATGATGGTCTACCTCTTTTTTTGACAAGCTGATGTTGGCATTTTTCCAGCCATTGTAAGCCCATATGCGATTTCAATTTGAAAATCAAGAAGGCTCATGAACTTCTTATCTCCAGGGAACAGCTGGTCATACTCTCTTCTATACAACAGCCACGCATTTGTAACAGCAAGTTTCAGTAAATAGTAGAAAATTGGCATATACCACTTACTACTTCGCAGTTTAATTCTATAAAAAGCAAGAAGCATGTCATTCAAGTCTACCCCTCCCATAAATTTATTATATTCTTCAACCATCTGTGGACAATTTATTTCGATTCTTGACTTACTTTTCGCACACCATCTCTGCACTTTATTTCCTAGTGATTTCCCAACAAAGGTGGAAGCGAGTTGGACAATACTATTATCATACCACCTAATAAGTGTAACAGCAGATGAAGAATCTACTCTCCAGTCATATGAACCTCTTCCCATGGTTTTCATTTCTCTTTCTGAATTTAGGATTTTTTCAGCTCCTCCCATCCTGTTAGATCGAATTGTTCCTAGAGATGGTATGCCCATTGCATGCAATTTTTTCAAAAGGGGAAGCGATGTAAAGAAATTATCAAAAAATACCTTGTAATTTTTGTTTTTTGGCAAATTCTCACACAGTCTCACAACCAAATCTCCAGTTACTCCAAGATTGGAAACTGCAGATTTGTTGTCATTTTTACCAGTATAAACTTCAAATTCATAAAGAAATACCGGAAGCCCCACACCTAGAAAATACCTTGTAACCCCATTTGTGAGGCTTTTTAGGGTTGTACTGCTTCAATGCCGATTTTGCTTTTGTAGGTATTATTTGCTCATCGATGGAATGGTATTCTTCTGGCTCGATATTTCTACACTTCTCTAAAACGGAGTCTAAAATTGGTCTAAGTTTGTATAATTTGTCGTAAGGTGAAGTGTTTGTATTTGGAATTTTGGAATTATCATTAAAATGTATGAAACGTTTTAGTGCTTCGAACCTGTTAACACCTCCTTTTAGTGTCTCAGTAATCTGTGGCAAATAAAATTTTGGATTCCAGTACATCCGATACTGAGGTAGAGGATATATTCCCATAAATAGAAGTATCCCAAGAAATTGTTCTATCTCATTTTTGTCGGTATGAATTAAAGAGCAATTTAAATTTTTGTTAATCTTTTCTTGAATGCAGTATATGTTAGTTTGCTCAGCTATATGATCCATCAAATCGTTGCTAAAAAAATTCTTGAAATACTCTAAAGGAGTCAGGACTTTCTCAGGAAAGGAAAATTGCGAACCCAAAAAATCATGGGGAGATATTTCAGGTTCCCTTTTTCTCCATCGACAATGTTCACCTGAAATGTTTTCATGTAAATTTGAACTCACCGATGCTGAAGTCTCTGCATTGGCGTCTGCTTCTGAAGGGTGCATGCCATTTACCTCTTCTTGTGTGGCACCATAATCAACATCGTCAACATCTTCCGCGACTTCCATCTAATTCAAATATATATATATATATATATATATATATATATATATATATATATATATATATATATATATATATATATATATATATATATATATATATATATATATATATATATATATATATATATATATATATATATATATATATATACTTGCAAGTGCTCTTCAAAAGCTTGCAGATCATAAGATATACAGCTGATTCCCCCTTCCAACTTTGGGGAAGACTCCGTATCCGAACTTTAGGGGAAGGTATGAATATCGTACGATCTTTTGTTGCTTCCCCCCAAATTTTGAAATCAGTTGTCACAGAGCATAATAATATAATAATAATAATAATAATAATAATAATAATAATAATAATAATAATAATAATAATAATAATAATAATAATAATAATAATAATAATAATAATAATAATAATATAATAATATATAATATATATATATATATATATATATATATATATATATATATATATATATATATATATATATATATATATATATATATATATATATATATATATATATATATATATATATATATATATATATATATATCTAGAGGCTGGAAATGCTTTACAGTTTTTTTCTCTTTCTTCCCACGTACAATTGCAAGAATATGAAAACTCTGCAACCGACACCACCCTGCATCATGTTGGATATGGTGCAATGTAAAATATATATATATATATATATATATATATATATATATATATATATATATATATATATATATATATATATATATATATATATATATATATATATATATATATATATATATATATATATATATATATATATATATATATATATATATATATATATATATATATATATATATATATATATATATATATATATATATATATATATACAAAAATGCTGCATACCTGAATCTGATCAAGTTCACCTTCATCATCATCGTCAGATCCATCAGAGTTTGCGTTATTTGGGCATTCTTTATAAACATATGTTGAAATTTCTTCTTGAAATACTCCATTTCGCTGCATTCTAGTTCGATTACGAGTACCGTAGAAAGAATGAACCTTCATTTTTGAATTTCTAGAAAATTGAAAATATTGATAAAAATTCACCCTGCAATTCATAATGTCATTTATTGATAACACATGAAAATAGACCCTTATATGATGCAGTGTATGTCATAAATAACAACAATATTTTATAATATTAGTTATTTTAACTCATTTTCCTTTAGAAATTAATAAGAAAATAAAAATCTAAAAAAAATGGGAAAATTTAATATATACTTAAATCTACGGGGTAGGCTTACCTTTTCACTCGCCAAAAATGAAGCAACTAAACCACAGGAAAAATTTGACAAAGCACCCTTTCACTATCGCGTTTTCGGCTGTACTAAATATCAAATGAAATTACACTTATTTAAAAGCAAAAAAATTTCAAAAAATTGAGCTTCACCAGAAGTTTTTAATAACTTTTCGTAATGTACTTAATTAATGACGCTATGAGAGAAAGGGTTAAAATAAAATTATATAATATTATAATATTATATATATATATATAATATATATATATATATATATATATATATATATATATATATATATATATATATATATATATATATATATATATATATATATATATATATATATATATATATATATATATATATATATATATATATATATATATATATATATATATATATATATATATATATATATATATATATATATATATATATATATATATATATATATATATATAGCTTGTGTGAGTGTGGGTTTGTTTTTGTGATAAGATCTAGTTTGTGAGGTTTAGAGTTGAATTTGAAATAGAGTAAGTATAAGCATTTGGTCGGAGTGTGTAGATTTTTGTTGAACAACTTTGTGGAGATGGCATGAACCGACAAAAGGAGTATCTTAGTTAGCACAGGAATGGAAGCCTCGAGAAATCGGTGGTCACCTCGGGAAATGGATTCTACCATAAAACTTTGTAGTTATTGGGTAGCATTAAATGTGAGATCACTGAAAGTAAGGGTAGTGAATAGAGTAGAGAAGAGGGAGAAGTTGTAGGTTTCGATGAAGGAAATAAGGTTAGATATTAAAGCATAAACAGAGAGGAAGCTGCATTGGAAGGGAGATTTGTTCTTTGAGAAATACAAATGAATTTACGCGGGAATGTAGTGAAAATTGATATGAGAAATGAGTGATGGAATTGTGTGAAAGGGAGAGAAAGAATAGTCTTGGTGAGATTAAATTAAGAAGGGTGTATTGGGTATTTATTGAATAGTTATGTGAAGAGAAAGATACATTTTGGGAAGGTCTGAGTGAGTGTGTGGGAAGCTTAGACAGTAATTATCGCCATGTCTATTATGTGACTTGAATGGGAATGTAGGTAATAGAATGGGGAGTAAAATAATAGGATCCTTTTTATTTGAAGCACTGAATGAAAATTTACTGAAATTATTGGAATCTGTGCAGCAATGGTTATTTTGATTGGAAATTCGTACTTTTTTAAAAGAGAGACATTCATAAGTATTCGTTGGTGATTTGAGTAAATGAATAGAGTGAGAGGAGCGACGACGGGCATCTAGGAACACTATTAGGTAATGGAGAAAGTAAAAGTTAAAGGGAAATGAGGAAATGTGACATTAAAGATGATGACATTAGAGGAGGTTGTAAGGTTAGTAGAGGAAGATAAGAGAGAAGATTACATAAGAGACATAAGAGAGAAATGGAGGAAGTAAGAGTGAGTGAGGTGGAAGGAATATAGGGGGAATGAAATAAAACGAAGAGAGAGTTAGTGGAAGTTGCGATAAGCGTGTGTGGAATGAAGTAAATTGGGAATGACAAGCGAAAGAGGAATAAGTGATGGAAATGATGAGTTGAGGAATAAGGTTAAAAGGAAGAAGGAGGCATTTAGCATGTATTCGAGTACAAAAGAAAATAGAGACTGAGATGATTATAAAGAGAGAGGTGAACAACAGGGAAGTTAAGAGAGTAAAAAAGAGGATGTAAGAGGAGTGGGGCCGAAGATTGCGTAAAATTTTAATTAGGTAGTAGGTAATAAGGCGAGCACAGAAAGATAAATAGGGAAGAGGAGGGTGACAGGGAGATGGAGGAGAGGATGGTAATTCGGTGCAAGTTTAGAGGGAGGTACTGGAAAGGTGAAGAAGATACTTTAATAACTTGTTGAGCAGAAGGATTTGAAGGGGAGGAGAATATACTGGGTAATCATGGGGATGCGGTGTTG
>SEYY01008038.1:45000-47613 GCA_009176605.1 Armadillidium nasatum
GAATCGTGCAAAATCTATCCTTCGTAACACTAAAAACTCATTTCTCCATAGAAAATGCAATAATCTTTCTGGTTCCTCTTCTTCACGTTCTTTTTGGCATTTTGCAAAAAAATGTCAACTCTAACTTTGCTTCTTCCTCTTTCCCTCCTTTAATATCTTCCGACGGCACAACTGCTGTTTTACCTTCTTCTAAAGCTGAACTCTTCGCTCAAACTTTTGCCTCTAATTCAACCTTAGACGATTCCGGAGCTATTCCTCCTCCTTCAACCCCCTCTAACTCAATTATGCCTAAAATTAGAATTTCTTCTAAAGATGTCATTTCTGCTCTCTCTGAGCTTAATACTAAGAAGGCGTACGGTCCCGATGGTTTTCCTCCTGTGGTTCTCAAAACTTGTGCTTCCGAGCTTGCACCCTGCCTCGGTAAACTATTTCGTCTTTGTCTCTCTACTTCAACCTTCCCTTCTTGTTGGAAACGTGCGCTCATTCAGCCTGTGCCGAAGAAGGGGACCCCTCTCAACCCTCCAACTACCGTCCTATTTCTTTGACCTCCGTTCTCTCTAAAGTTTTCGAATCTATCCTTAACAGGAAGATTTGGAAACATCTCAATTCTTCTAATCTTATCTCAGATCGCCAGTATGGCTTTCGTAAGAAACGCTCTACGGGTGATCTTCTTTCCCTTCTCTCTGACTCTTGGTCCTCCGCTCTTCGGCATTTCGGTGAATCTTTTGCTGTCACGCTGAACATATCGAAAGCCTTCGATAGTGTCTGGCACAAAGCTTTGATTTCTAAACTTCCCTCTTTCGGTATCTATCCTTCTCTCTGTGATCTTCTCTCTAATTTCCTTTCCGGTCGTTCTATAGCAGCTGTTGTAGACGGCCATCGTTCTTCTTTTAAATTTTTCAATTGTGGTGTTCCTCATGGGTTCTGTTCTATCCCCAACACTTTTTCTGCTTTTCATTAATGACCTACTCTCTATTACCTCATCTCCTATCCACTCCTATGCTGATAACTCCATCCTTCAATTACTCCTTCCAGTTTGAAAAGCACCCCACCCAACAGCAGTTGATAGACTCGAGAAGGGTAGCCTTGGAGCAACTAACCTCTGATCTTTCACTTATTTCAAATTGGGGCAGAGAAAACATGGTTGTTTTCAATGCCTCAAAAACTAAAATTTCTTCCTCTCTCCACTCGACACAATCTTCCACACAACTATGATATCTTCTTCGAAAATACACAACTCAAGCTTTCATCTGTTCTTAATATTCTTGGTGTTTTTTTTCTCGTAATCTTTCTTGGAAAGATCACATTATTTCTCTTTCTAAACAAGCTTCTAAGAGGTTGGGTGTTCTGAGGCGCCTTCAGAATTACTTCACGCCACCCCAGTTGCTTGCTCTGTATGGGGGTGTTGTTCGCTCCCTGTATGGAGTACGCTTCGCACATCTGGGGTGGTTCCACACACACGGCTCTCCTAGAGAAGGTGGAGTCTAGGGCATTTCGTCTCATCAACTCTCCAGCTCTTACTAACTCTCTTCAATATCTTTCTGCCCGTCGAATTGTTGCGTAACTCTCTCTTTACTATCGCTATTACAACGGACATTGCTTTTCTGAACTCTCTCGTCGCATACCTCCTCCATTGAGAAGAGCTCGTGCGACACGCCTTTCTACACAGTCTCATCCTTTCTCTGTCCAACTCTCCGAACCCCAGACTTAACCGCTATGCTCAATCTTACATATACTCTACTGGTAAAGTCTGGAACACACTCCCTTCATCTGTTTTCCCAACTTCCTTTGATTTGCATACTCTCAAACGCCGTGTATCTGGACACGTCGGCCTCCATCGACCATGATTATAGATCCTTCCCAACTTCGGTGGAATTTCTTTAGGCCTCTGGCCTTTGCCCACCGGAGGATATATATATATATATATATATATATATATATATATATATATATATATATATATATATATATATATATATATATATATATATATATATATATATATATATATAATACATAATAGACTAGGCGAAATAAACTTTCACTTTTATATTTACAAACTTTTATAAGTTTTGAAATGCAATTTTATATTGTTTATATTTTCTGAAATTTTCCCTCTCAGAAAAGACTTAAAAAGAATTTCCTTATTGGAGCAAGAGACACGTGATTATCAAATTTTGAAGGAGGACCAAAAAGAGATTTACCAAAAATCCTGCTCTGAATGTTGGTCTATGATGATGATGGGAAAATACCCCGTGGAGAACACTCTTAATGCTTCCTCTCACTGGAAAGACTCTGATATTTTCTATCTAGTAACAATTAAATATACTTTGACTTCTTTGAGGATAAGATTGAAAATTGCACAAAAAGTAAGATTATCATCTGGAGATTATTTATTTTACGAAATAAGAATTGCTTTTAAAAAAAAGAATATCAAACTTTCATTTAAAATTTTAAAGTAATTTATTTTCTACACTCTGTAATGCAAATATTTAAGCAAATTATGATATTGAATTATTACAATTGCTTTCTATCTATCTATCTCTCTCTCTCTCTCTCTCTCTCTATCTATCTATCTATCTATCTATCTATCTATCTATCTATCTATCTATC
>SEYY01008039.1:17500-22500 GCA_009176605.1 Armadillidium nasatum
TTTGTAGTGTAATAATGTTTTAATTTTTGTTAAGAAGGAAAATAGAGGAAGGAAGTGTGTACCAAATTTTATCGGTAGAGTGAATGAAAAAAAAAGAGAGAGGATGTATGAAATGACGAGTGATACAGGCTCTCCTCAATGGAGGAGGCATACCGCTATTTAATTCTTAAAGTGTAGATCACAGCAATGACAATTTATAAGGGGAAAGGAGTAGCAGTTAGGAGGTGGTTAGAAAAAAGACTGAAAAGAATCAATGATGGGAAGAAAATTGATGGTACACTGCAAAAATTGTCCTAACGAACCGTTGGGACAAGTGGTAAAAATGTCACAACAAATATTTTCAGTTTTTCTTATAATAAAATAAATCGGTGAAGCGTCTTTCTTATACTTAACATGTCTTTTCTCTATTGAAAATTTTACTAACACATCTCCCACATGTCCCAACGAATCGTTAGGACAAACATGCAGTATACAGAAAGCTTTAGACGAGACACCCTTTCACGAAGCGATATTAAAGTAAAAATTTCAAAGGTGTGCGAAGCGTACTCCATACAAGAGAGGTGTGAAGAAGTTTTGTAAACAGTACCAAACTTCTTATATTAGTGAGAGAAAAAGGAGAATCTTTCCAAGAAATATCACAAGTAAAAGAGACACCATGCAAGAATATTAAAGACAGAATTATTTTAAATGTTTATTTCCGAAGAATGATGTCATAGTTGTGGGGAAAATTATAACAAGTAATGAAGGTAGACTGACATTCATGAACGTACTGAGTTTTAAAGCACACTGAAAACAAACATGTTTTATTTGTCACAGTTTAAATTACTTGAAAGATGAGAGGTCAGCTCCAAGGTCACTATCCAAGGGTCAACTATTTACAGTTGGGTAAGCAGCTCTTCAAAGGTCTTGTTAGGAGTGGACAGGAGATGAATTGACTGATATAAGATTACCAATGGCCAGTAGAAAGTGTTACAGGGATGGAACTTTAAAACCTTAATAATATGTATATATATATATATATATATATATTTATATATATATATATATATATATATATATATATATATATATATATATATATATATATATATATATATATATATAATATATATATATATATTATATATATATATATATATATATATATATTATATATATATAATATATATATATATATATATAATATATACATACTACATTCATGAAAGAAGGTTTGAATAAACAAATGAAATCGTAATTATCAATAATTGACCTACAGTAAATAGAGAACATAAAAAGAGCTTAGGTAGACATTTTTTCCCCCAATGGAGAAGGTGAGATCGAACTGAGAACCTCCGTTTGATCAGGTGTTTTGAGGTTTTATCTTAATGAAATCAGCTTAATGGCATCGGACTGCGGGTAAACATCAGACGCTATATAGGGAAATGAAAAACGAGAGAGAGAGAGAGAGAGAGAGAGAGAGAGAGAGAGAGAGAGAGAGAGAGAGAGAGAGAGAGAGAGAGAGAGAGAGAGAGAGAATAGAGTCGTGATGAAGTTGATAAGGCAACGAGAGAGAGAGAGAGTAGAGAGAAAAAATAGGAACGAGAGAGAGGAGAAAAAGAGAAAAGAAAGAAAGAAAGAAAGAGAGAGAGAAAGAGAGAGAGAGTGAGAGAGAGAGAATGCTGTTAAAAAAAAAAAAAAAACAAGTGGAAAAGAATGTGAAAGAGAAAGAAGGGACTTAAAATAAAGAACAAAGAAGTCAAAATAAATAGATAGATAGACAAAAAAGGATATATATATATATATAATATATATATATATATATATTATATATATTATATATATATATATATATATATATATATATATATATATATATATATATATATATATATATATATATATATATATATATATATATATATATATATATATATATATATAAATATATAATATATTATATATATTTATATATATATATATATATATATATATTATATATATAATATATAATGATTGCGTTCCTCCGATAAAACACAATGAAACCCTTTTTGTGACAAGAAAACAAGAGCAGATAAAAAAAAAAAAAAAATAAAAAAAAAATGAGAATGACTAATCGAATGTGGATCTGACTAATTAAAAGAGGACGCAGATCGGAAGGGAATTTCTTTGATAAAATCGCAAATTTTTTTTTTTTTGAAATTGCGATAAATGATTTTTAAAAGGGAAAATTCAGAAAGGATGAAAATTTAGGCAAATGAAGTACCATCAATTAGGGTTTTAGGTCTTCAATTGCTCTCTCTTTCCCTCTCTCTGTCTCTCTGTCTCTCTCTATCTTCTTCTTCTTCTTCTCTCTCTCTCTCTCTCTCTCTTCTCTCTCTCTCTCTCTCTCTCTCTCTCTCTCTCTCTCTCTTCTCCTCTCTACTCTCTTTCACTTACTCTTTCCCTCACTCTCTATCTCTTACTCTCTCTTTCTTTCACTCACACTCTCTCTGTCTGTCTGTTTTTCTCCCTCTCTTTCTTTCACTTTTTTCTCTATTTATAAGTGCATATGGGTGTGCAAATCTGTTTGTGTGGTCTCCTTCTGTTCTGTTCATATGATTGTTTGTTTATTACATTAATTCTCTCTCTCTCTCTCTCTCTCTCTCTCTCGATATAATATATATATATATATATATATATATATATATATATATATATATATATATATTATATATATATATATATTTATATAATATTTATATTATATTTTCTATTTTTATATAATTTTCACACTTTGCATGTAGTTCCATATGTTGTCGTGAGTAATGTAAAATTTGAATCATATGCGATCACCTGTACCCCTCGCATACCCCTCTTTTTGTCCTAATTTCGTTGGTGATTGCAAACTAGTTTGAAATTATAACCATTGGGCTTAGTAGGTTTTAATTAAGGAATGTTATCTTCTAATATGCCTTTGAGAGTCATGAACACCTGACAAGTGACCACTGGCCAGTAACACTGACCAAAGATCGCAGGGATACATTTAATGATTATTGATTACTAAACACTAATAAATATGTTAAGTTTCAATTAATGGATATTATTTATATGCTGACAAACTTTTTTTTTCCTTTTAATAATAATATTAATCTCACCACCACCACCATACTCCTGTAGGTGCTAGCACCTATCAGCTGTCTCGAACAAGACATGAGTTTTGAGCAAGGCAATCATTGTGGCTTGCTAGGCATATCCAAACACACTAACCACTTTTATATTAGTTACCACTTCACTGTAAAATTATTTAAATAAATAATAATAATTAATAATAATAATAATAATAATAATAAAAATAAATAATAATATAATAATAATAATAAAAATAAATAATATCGACAGAGAATCAACTCACATTTCATTTGGTCAGTCGACATCCTTTCCAACGTCGATGATCCCTCACTGATGTCTTTCGCTTACATATTGTAAGGAAAAGAAAGAAATTGAAATCGAAGGGACAGCAACGGCCAAAAATGTTACAGAATAGTAGCAAAAGATGTCGAACACATTTGGAATGTGTTTTCATTTCCTTATATATCGTTCGAGGGAATTGCTATGAAAGTTGAATTTGATAATGTAGCTACCAAACTCAATAAACCAATCAAACAAAGAAATAACATTTTTATGGAAAAACTTATGACATTTGATGAGATGTTTGATATTTGTATATGTATACCTGCTTTGATAAGAAAATCAGCAGAACTGATTGTAGATGTGATATTCGAATTCCAATGGTCGAATGGGAATCATTTGTTGGACAAAAAAAAAAGAATTAACCAGCTTGGTGCAATAGATAGGGTCACTACTGCAGCAAGAAAAAGAACTCATGGAGGATATGAAAACCTTGAACGTGCAAAAATGCCATGTAGTGGCTTTGCTAGTAGTTCTGCATATGGTTAATCTGATTCTTCTGACGACATTCACGAAAAAATTTATATTTGGTTTATATTTTAAATTAGAAATTTTTAGAACTTAGATTATACTGAAGACGGACCGAGTTAAGGTTTGAAACGTTCACACTATATATAATAAATGATATGTGGAAACCCTTGGTGTTATCTTTAACTTTTCTAATATATAATATATAATATATATATATATATATATAATATATATATATATATATATAATATATAATAGAGAGAGAGAGAGAGAGAGGAGAGAGGAGAGAAGGAAAGAAAATAAACAAGCAATAATATAAACATAGAACAGAAGGAAACCACACAAACAGATTTGCATATACTTCTACACTCACAAATAGAGAGAAAAGTGAAAGAAAAAGAGAGAGAGAAACATGCAGACAGACAGAGAGAGAGAGAGTGTGAGTGAAAAATAGAGAGAGAAAGTGAGTGAAAAAGTGAGTGAAAAAGAGAGAGAGAGAAAAAAAGAGAGAGAGAAGAGAGAGAGAGAGAGAGAGAGAGAGAGAGAGAGAGAGAGAGAGAGAGCGATAGAAGACCTAAACCTAAATGATGGCACTTCATTTCTTATTAATATATATATATAATATATATATTATATATATTACTAATATATATATATATCATATATAATATATATAATATATATATAACCAATGTTTTTTTTTTTTTTCAGCAGATTTTATGGTTTTATTGAATTATATTTTCTTTTTTTTCCTTTTTTTTCCTTTTTTCTCGTTGCAATTGTTTACAATTACGAGAAATTGTTTAAATAATTTCATTTCTTATTGAAGATAAAAAATATCATTGCCAAGGATTCTCAGAAAAGAAGGTTTATCCATAGTTAACATTGTAATAGAAATTTTTATTTTTTGCAGACGTCTACATTATTGGGGTGGAGAGTGTCTTTTGTAAACATACGAAGGAGGAGGTTACTTTACCCACAATTTTTTTCTTTTTCTTCTTCTTCTGCTAGAGTCGTTCTGCAGTTTTTATATATTTTTGTTGCGTGTGATTTATTTAATGGTTATTTTTATGATTTTTTTGTTTTTGTTTTTATTATTA
>SEYY01008039.1:25000-26907 GCA_009176605.1 Armadillidium nasatum
TTTAAAATACTTGTAAAATTTTACGTAGGTCAGTGGTAAGAGCGGTGGAAAGAGACTCGAAGTATGATAGTTCGTACCATGATCGGTTAGTTAGTTTCAAGCTCAACAGATGGCGCGACTTCATTTTCGAGAAATATCATGTTAGTAGTATATTTTAAGTTTCATATTCTAATATGACACATAGTTAATGGTTAGGTTGCAAATATATTGTACACATGATGGTTGCGTTAGTAGGGAAAATGACCGCTAAAGGCTATAGTTTATATATTTTAAATTTTACGTGGGTTTTTGCGTGGGGTTCATAGGTTTCACTACAGGTTTTTCCACAGGGGATAAAAGATTTGCTGTAGATAAACCTATGGTAAATTCTGTATAGGCACTAAGCAAAGTCTGGTAACAAAAATACCATAGTCACCTTTTGTTCTCTCATAGAAACCTATGGGGGTAAAATTGCATGGGGCCCTATGGTAACCCATAAGTTTTATATTAGAAACTTTTGAAAACTTTTTTATGGGCCTCTATGTTACTCCTATATTCCCTTTTATAATATCCTATTCTACAAATATTTCACAGCTTCTAACTCTACCATTTTATTATATTTTCCTTATAATTTTCTTACATAGGAACATTTATCTTTCGCCATGAATATTAATCAAGTCCACAGTCTTTACACTTATGTCCCTATGTCAGCTCAACTCACTACGCCTTAATACACATTCTTTTCCTCAATGTTGGAAGCGAGCATATGTTCAGCCTAACCCGAAGAAGGGTTGCCACTTTGATCCCTCTAGCTATCGTCCTGTTGTTCTCACTTGTGTTCTGTCTAAAATCTTTGAAACTCTTCTTAACTCTAATTTCCTGGGTCATTTAGAGTCTCACTCCCTTCTTTCAGATCATCAGTACTGCTTTCGGCGTTCGAGGTCTATTGATGACATTCTTTCCTATCTTGCTGATTTATGGTCTTCTGCTCTTAGGGATTATCGAGAATTTTGTGTAATGGCACTTTGGCGCTTGACATTTCCAAAGCTTTTGGCCGGATGTGGAATGCGTCACAACTCTCCAAGCTAACTTCCTTTGGATTTCCTCCTTCTCTTTCCTTACTTATATCTAATTTTCTCTCAGATGACGTTTCATATAGCACTTGTCGATAGAGTGATCTCTTCCTCATTTTCTGATCATTGTGGTGTTCCTCAGGGTTCTGTTCTATCTCCAACTTTATTCTTACTTTTCGTCAACGATCTTCTCAGCTTCGCTTCTAACTCTGTTCATTCTTATGCCGTTGACTCAACTCTCCATTCTTCTACTCGTTTCAAATATACTTCCTCTTTTGCTTCCAGAGTTGCCTCTCGTCTTTTATTTTCTGACTCCATTCTTGCCAATCTGGAAGAGATTTCACTGTGGAGTCGCTTTAACCTTGTGATATTCAAGTCTTTAAAAACTCAACTTCTCATCTCTCTCTCTCTCTCTCTCTCTCTCTCTCTCTCTCTACTCAAAAACACCCCTCAACTTTCCTATCCTTTGACGACTCTCCCGTCTCACCTGTAAACAACATTAATATTCTTGGTCTGAATATAAGCAATAAACTTACTTGGAAACCTCATATCACAATGGTTGTAGCACGGCTTCAAAGAAGCTGGGAATACTGTTCAGATTGCGATAAGTTTGTCTTCCGCATAGTTGCCCCAGTTATATTAGTGTCTTATCCAACTTTGTATGGAGTATGTGCTCTACCACTTTTCTATAGGTACTAATACGGCAGTTGCTTGAGGGAATTGACCTTTCCCATTGCACCACAACTGCATCACCTTCGCAGCACAAGGGGTGCCATGCTTTCGCATGAATTTTGTGTGGAAAATAGTAAATCCCAATGGCTTGTCTACGTTGTGGTGCCTCCTTCTTTCCAGCCA
>SEYY01008040.1:0-2500 GCA_009176605.1 Armadillidium nasatum
TCTAGATTTCTCTATTCATAGTTTCAATACTTTTTTGGACTTTAAAACTCTAGGGATAGTGAGAGCCAACTTTCTTATTTCGTCTTCTGTTAATTTTTTAACAGAATCTTTGCTCTCAGAAAAGATAGAAAAACTATTATTATTATTATTATTATTATTATTATTATTATTATTATATTTTATTATTATTATTATTATTATTATTATTATTATTATTATTATAATTATTTTGAATGCGTATCTTTCGAGAAATCCAAATTTAAAACTGTTAAAGAGGTTGAATCTCGCTATATTGTGTTAATATTGTTTTCGTGGAAAACTATTCACTGCAAAAATTGTCCTAATTATCAGTAGTAATTTGAAAGTGTCAGAACAGTGTTTAGGAGTCAGGAATTAGAGTAGCATATTAATTATGAATCATAAACCGTATTCTTAATTATAACAGGAAGGAAATGATTTGTAATCTCTCTATATTTGTAATCTCTATATTATCTATATGTTTGACCATTGACTGAGTACCGGACACAGGTTTAGATTCCTTATCTAAAAAAAAAAGGCATTAATATGATGCAGGCAATGAAGCGAAGAGAAACAAGAAAGATATTTGGATTTGAAAATAAGAGTTACAAGGATAGGACAAAAGAACTGGGGATGTTTTTATTTTGTTGAAAGATTTCTTAAAGCGTATTTAGGATCTCAAAATGTTTTCATCAACTGACAGTGTAGATGTAAGTGAGTTCTAATCCTTAGGTCAATAGTCTTTCCAGGGGTCATAGGATTAAGAAGGAATCCGAATCTGAGTAGGTAATTTTTCAGCAATGGAAAACTTTTTTTTTTTGAAGTGGTTTATCACAGGAAGTGATTGATAGTAACTCTCAACCTTCAAGAAAAGGTATGATCAATATTATTATTATTATTATTATTATTATTATTATTATTATTATTATTATTATTATTTTATTATTTATTATTATTATTATTATTATTATTATTATTATATTTATTATATTATTATTATTATTATTATTATTATATTATTATTATTATTATTATTATTTTATATTATAATATTATTATATTATTATTATTAATTATTATTATTATTGATTTATATATTATTATTATTATTATTATATCATATTATTATTATATTATTCAAATTTTATTGGTCTTCTATGAAGATTAACATATGTTTAAAACTTGGAAAAATTTTGAACACAATAAAATAAAAATACAAATAATAAAATAAATGTATTTAAATCCTAAATAATATTTGGTATTTATTATTTAGTAATATTATTTTTTTTATTATTAATTTATTTGTAATGTTGGTGATATTATTTTTTGTGGTAGTAATATTAGTTTTCGTATTAGTAATAGTATTTTCAGTATTAGTAATATTATTTTCAGGAATATTAATAGTATTTTTCGTAATAGCAATAATATTTTTAGTTAGAAATTTTATTTTTCGTATTTTTTCTGTTTATTGACTAAAATGAGTTTTCTCTGTTAAGTATTTATTTATTTATTTATTTATTATTTATTTATTCCAGACTAGAGAGAAAATCTTTGACTTGCGAACTTGTGTATTTTTCATATTATTAAAACTATTAAATATTTGGTATTTCCCATATATCTATGAAGGATTTCCCTGATGTTGTAGGGAATTCCTCCATAGAAGAATAGCTTTTATTTCTGCTTATTCATTCCTTCGATTGAAGATGGTCTGCACCTGCAGAGTTGCGTCTTACATCCTAGAAAGCTTTAGTGGTCTTTGTAATCAATTTCTTATCTCTTACGTTAAGAATGAGGAGTGGGATTCCTCAAGGTCTTGCGCTGGGGTCCCTTTTCTTCTTAAATCTATATTAATTATTTGAGATTAAGGAAAGAATTTTGAAGTAGGTTTGCTTAAATTGAAAACTTTTTAAAAAATAATAACGAAATAGAAAGGAATGGGGTGCCGGATTTGGATACGGAGCATGAAAATTTCTTGGGTTTAGTGGAAAAAAGAGCGTGGGCAAAAAATGTCTTTATACTATAAAATAAAGAGCTTCAGAGTTTGAGCCATCCGAAGTCGAAGCAGAACAATTATAAAATTAGTGGAGCCTGACATCAGAATCGGAACCGGATACTTTAAAAATGGTGGATTCATAGCCGGTAAAAAAAAAAAAAAAAAAAATTAAAAAAATAAAAATAAAATAAATAAATAAATGAAAAAATAAATAAAACTGGTTCCTTAACCCTGGAAACGGGGTTAATCTTTGAAAAAAATCTTGAATAATTTTAAATATTATTAAAGCTCACATAAAATCCACTGTCCAAATCAAAACCCGACATAACACAGAAAGTGAAGACAAACTTTTTATAATAAATGTTCGCACTATACTGCATTACCCTTTTCAAGGGGGGGAGGAAACCCTCTAGGAAGTTTCTTTCTAATAATAATAATAATAACTATCATTATTCCACGGTCTACCACTCTACCATTATTTCACGGTGT
>SEYY01008040.1:32500-40000 GCA_009176605.1 Armadillidium nasatum
TATATATATATATATATATATATATATATATATATATATATATATATATATATATATATATATATATATATATATATATATATATATATATATATATATTATA
The DNA here is from genome assembly GCA_009176605.1 of Armadillidium nasatum. Taxonomy (NCBI): domain Eukaryota; kingdom Metazoa; phylum Arthropoda; class Malacostraca; order Isopoda; family Armadillidiidae; genus Armadillidium; species Armadillidium nasatum. The sequence goes on from SEYY01008040.1 coordinate 32,604, forward strand.
TATATATATATCCTTAAAAATAAAAATTCCTGAAAAAAAATAAATATATAAAAAAATCCTTATTTAATATTCAGAGAAGAACCATAATGTATTTAAACTTGGCATTCCTGGGGTCAAAGTTCAAAAAGAACTAATTGACCTTCTAAAAAATTTTTAAGGTCGCTTGAGAGTAGACAACTCAAGTGAAGAGAGAGAGAGAGAGAGAGAGAGAGAGAGAGAGAGAGAGAGAGGTAGAGAGAGAGAGAGAGAGAGAGAGAGAGAGAGAGAGAGAGAGAGAGAGAGAGAGAGAGAGAGAGAGAGAGAGAGAGAGAGAGAGAGATGGCTTATGGTAAGCATATATATATATATATATATAATATATATATATATATATATATATATATATATATATATATATATATATATATATATATATATATATATATATATATATATATATATAATATAATATATAATATATATATATATATATATATATATATATATAATATGGGAAGCCCGAGAAAAGCACATAGCCCGGGCCAAAATGTTAACGAAGATTATCGCTAAACTACCATAGATGGCGCTACGATTATGATAATTATCATACACAATGTATAAACAGATTGTCTATCGACTAAATGACAGTCCACCAAAAACTCTGTGAGAGTGGATGTTGCTTTTGTTCTAAATTTCCCTTTTTTTCTTTGTTTTGTTGCAAATTTTGTCAAGGTAATATTTAATTTTATATTATTTTTATTACGTAACTTTAACTTTATTTTTTTTTCCATGTTTCTTTTGTCATTAAATTATTCACACAAAACTATAACTTTTGAAAATTTTTGAGTTGGTACTTTTATTTTCATAAACTTGTGTCGAAGTAGGGCAAGGTGGATCTTATCCATTTTGCCTTGACATATTCTAAATATTATTCAGTTGGGGGAACAAGTATGTTCAAAAGAAGAAATCAAACTAAGGGGTCGGAATAATAACACTTAGTACTATGGATAACCTAAGAAGCTCCATGAATGATGTCCAAAAAACTGTATGTGTCAATTCGGCAACAAATAAATGTAACCATTCCAGTTACTGTAAAAATTAGGTCTCGGACTTTAAAACTTAAATAATAAGCTCCATCTTCCAAAAACTATTTAGAGTTGATCTATAACCACTAAAAGTTGTCATGGAATTGTGGCTAAATATCTTGTGGTTGTCAGATTAATGAAATAAATGTAGCCAATCTAACTACCTCTAGATACTAAAAAACTCTTTATTTAGTTCGGTTTCAAAACCCAAAATTATGGGTAAAATCCGCAATTTTAAGGTTAAAAAATCCAGTAAACCCTCAATAAAGTATTAAGTATAGCTAGAAATCTCAGTTGCCAGATTTGTGAAAAATTTAAGGAATCCAAAAAAATATTACCAGTGTTGATGTCCAAAAGCCTAAGCACCCTCTCTGATTATTGCTAAGATGTCCTAAATTGAAGATGAAAACTTCAATTTTAGGGTTAAAATACACAAAAGAGTCAACTTGGAGTTAAAAAGAAAACGAAAATCAATCTGTGTCCGCTCCCATAATATTCCTAAAATAGGCTTATAGGTTGCCAGATTGTTAACTTAGCGACAAAATCGCTAGATCTGGCATCTTTGACAAAATAGCTACTTGCATAAAAGCTAAAACTCAGTGCTTTGTTGATTCCACTAGTAAGAAATAAAAAATTGGTAAAAAACTATAAAAGGGAACCAATAATAAAGAATTTTTTTTTTTTTTTTTTAACTCGTTGTGAAGAATACATAGAGTCTGCTTCTGAAGACTGAAGAATACTTAAATTTTTGTTAAATTACAAGAATAAATTTTAAGTTTTGATATTTTAGTTTTCTGTTATTAAAAGATAAATGCTTATAAAAGAGAAATACATTTAAAAAGAAATTCTGGTCTCAATAATTTATTTGAATTTTAAAACAATTTTCTTAACATATCCACTTTGCCCGGTACCCCTATATATATATATATATATATATATATATATATATATATATATATATATATATATATATATATATATATATATATATATATATATATATATATATATATATATATATAATAATAATAATAATAATAATAATAATAATAATATAATAATAATATAATAATATAATAATAATAATAATAATAATAATAATAATAATAATAATAATAATAATAAAAGAACGTATCAGAAAAAGATATTAAAAAAGCTACAGAATATTTTCCCGCCTAATCTTGTAATTGGCGCGTTCCCGGGAATTTCGACGCTTTTTACAACTGATCATAGTCTTCGCTGTCACGACAGTGTTAGACAAGCCCTGAATTATTGCTGGTAGAGAGAAGTATTAAAAAAAGAGAAAGAAAAAAAAGAAAAAAAAGAAAAAAAGGAAAAAAGAAAAGAAACTAAGATGGCGGAATTTATCTTGTGTATAGGAATACACTGTTTTAGAGAAAGAATAGGGATTAAATTTTAAAATGAAAGGTTTTAAATTCAATATACAGTATATATATATATATATATATATATATATATATATATATATATATATATATATATATATATATATATATATATATATATATATATTATATATATATATATATATATATATATATATATATATATATATATATTATATATATATATATATATGTCCTTGTAGATGATTAATAAGTCTCTGTGATGAGAGGAAAGCTCTAGTAGTCTAGGTATTCTATGGAATGAAGCAATGGTTTGCACGAAAATTTCCTAATCCACATATTTCCGTCAGCATAATTTTGAGTCTCAATGCACTGAAGAAGTACCTCTGAGAAGTTCTTGAATGACTTTCTTGTAGTTTGTATATGACTGTCCCAATTAGGAAAAGACTTGGCGTGATAGTAGAATGATTGGCTTAGGTGTTTGAGGATGCAGCTTCAATCCATTATGGATCCTTGGTAGAAACTTAGTAAAAAGTTCCCCTCCCTCGAATAGGGCAATGCCCGAGAAATGTGATTTTTGAATAAAAAATGCTAGTAATTAATGAATAAAGAAAAAAATGATGCTTAAATATTTACTTATATTCTTCTGTGTTTAACATGTTTCGACATGCAAATCTTTCAAGTTTCAATATTTCAATTTGTAGGTGAATTGTTGGACGAAGATTTATATAGACTTGGGGATTTATTTAATGTTGCTCCCCTTTAGTGTGGGAGAATCTTTCCTGCAATAAATCTGAAGATTATTGTTAATATATCTTATTCATATTCTTTGCTACTTCTTCTAACTTCATCCTGGTTTTTACAACATTCATACTTTTTGTAGTATTCAAAGGACGCTGAAAGAATCGGGAATACTCGCCATCAGTGACTACATTTGCTAAACCAAAACTCAGAGAAATGGAACGTCCCAATTTCTATTGACAAGAAAATGGATTCTGGTAAGACAAAACCTACATCAGACTTACGTATATCCATGAACATAAAAATTTAGAAGTTAAAATCTACCCAAAATTTTTTTAAAAACTCTGAATATAAAGTCGCATTAAGAGGAAAATACTCCTTCGTAAGCTATATTTTTAACCTAAAACTAACCTTTTAACCTAAAAACGAGAGACGCCACTGCCAAGGACAAACGTAATTTATTGCTACCTGATGGAGATGGCGTCCAAAGGTAGTTTATCGTCAGTGTAGGCGTCAAAGTTTTATTTCTTTTAATTAATTTTAGATATTCCTCATAAAATTGATTTTAACATTTTTCTTAAATTCTTTTGTTTCTCTTACTAACTACTATAATTCTCTTTTACATTAATTAAAATACAATTATTTAGTCTTTATGTTCCTCTATTATCATTTAAGAGGACATGTAATTAAACTATATAGTATTAAAACTTTAAATATCAAAACCAGGGCATAACTGAGCAGGAGGATCCTGGGCAGTGCCCTAAACCACTTGTCATGTTATGCTATATCTCAATTTATTTACCACTTGGGTAGAACACTTTTCCCTACATTATTGTGGGGAGAAGACCCCTTTTATGATAATGACCCCGAGACATATGCAATAGATTCAAGGTTCTCGCTAAGTCACCAGCATTAAAAGTATTCTGGCTCGGTTTGTATGATGGAAGTCCAAGGTTCGATCCCCTGGTGTGGATCAGAACTGGGAACCTCCTAGAAAACTCTCCTAGTAAAATACTAATTTTTTAATTTATTTATTATTATTTTTAAAGCAAGATGAAGTGAATAAAGAATGATCCCGAGCATCGATTTAAAGGACCCTCAAAACATTTCTCATTGTACAGATGTTCCACAAATACAAATGACATGCAAATTTTACTGCAGATATCTGACTCTGTAGAATCTCATTTGTGGATGTGGATTTCATATATACTGCGTCAGTGTTGTAGTTTCGGAAAAAGAGAAGAGGGATTTGCGCGGGGATAGGGGATAGCTCTGGGGATGGGGTAAGCTGTTGTGATACAGGATAACGCTTGGTGATAAGGGATAGCAATAAATATTGAGGATGGATATATCAATAGAATATATATATATATATATATATATATATATATATATATATATATATATATATATATATATATATATATATATATATATATATATATATATATATATATATATATATATATATATATATATATATATATATATATATATATATATATATATATAGAGATAAGTTTGTACAGACGTTCTTCCTGTTTGTCTACGCTGACAGTCGCATGTATCTGATAAGGATAATAAAAAGAAAGGATGGCATTATTAATAGGCTAATATATAATATATATATATATATATATATATATATATATATATATATATATATATATATATATATATATATATATATATATATATATATATATATATATTTATATATATATATATATATATATATATATATATATATATATATATATATATATATATATATATATACTATATATATATATATATATATATATATATAATATATATATATATATATATATATATATATATATATATTATATATATATATATATATATATATATATATATATATATATATATATATCTTCTTCCACTGTGTTCTTCTCTCTGATTTCCATGCCTGTCGTTCTATAGTAGCTGTTGTAGACATCCTTTAAATCTGTTAATAGTTGTGTTCTTCAAGGATCTATCCTAATGCCAACACTTTTTCTACTCTTCATTGATGACCTTCTATCTATTACTTCATCACCAATCCACTAATATGCCGATGACTATACCCGTCAATAGTCCTTTCAATTTGAAAGACGTCCATCCCAACAGCAGTTAATTGACGCCAGGAGGAGCAACTAACTTCTAATCTATCTCGTATTTCAAATTGGAGCAGAGAAAACATGGTCGTTATCAATGTCTCAAATAATTAATTCCTCCATCTCTCTACTCGACACAACCTTTCACATTACTATGACATCTTAGATAACACATAGCTCAAACCTTCGTCTCTCATTAGTAGTTTTATTGTTTCTTTTACTCATGATCTTTCTTGGAAAGATCTTTTTACTCCTCTTTCTAAACAAGCTTCTAAGAAATTGGGTATTCTGAGACTCCTTCGTAATTTATTCTCGCCATCCCAGTTGCTTGCTCTTTATAGAGGTGTTGTTCACCTCTGTATGAAGTACATCTCACATATCTTAGGTGGTTCTACTCATGCATTTTTCCTTGAAAAAGTGGAGTCTAATGTTTTTCGTCTTATAAACTCCTCTATTTATTGTCTTCTTCTTTATGAGAGTACGGGGAGTCTTGTGTGGTGGCCCTTGACATATCTAAAGATTTTGGAAGTTTATGACAAGCGTCACTACTCTCTAAGCTCCCATTCTTTGGGTTTCCTCATTCTCTTTGCTTACTCATATCTAGTTTTCTCTCATTGTTCCAAGTCAGCACTTGTTCTGCTTATAGGGCGGCTTCAAAGAAGATAGGAGTTCTGCTCAGGTTGCGAGAATTATTTCTTCGGAACAGTTACTCCAATTATATAATGGTCTTATCCACTTTTGTGTGGAGTACTTTTCTCTCATTTAATAGATACTAATACTACTCTTCTGAACTCTCTTGTCACATACCTCCTCCACTGAGGAGTGCTCGTGCCACACACAATTCTCATTCTTTCTCTTTCCAACCTTCTGACACAGGCTTAACAGCTATGCTTAATCTTAAATGTACTCAGCTTGTAAAGTTTGGAACATTCCTTTTATCTATTTTCCCAACTTCCTTTGACATCCACTTTTTCAAGCGTCGTGTATCGAGGCAAGCTGGCTTTCAGTTTAACCGGTCCGAAGACTTTTTCAACACCGGTAGCAATTGGTAGGCATTTGTCTTTTGCTCATCAGAGGTTATATATATATATATATATATATATATATATATATATATTATATATATATATATATATATATATATATATATATATATATATATATATATATATATATATATATATATATATATATATATAGTCAAAATCCTCCCCAGGAGGGTTATTAGCCCTGTCAGTAGATTCATTCGAGGATAAACCAAGGATTTCACGGGAGGACGGCAAACATCCGCTGGCTGGCCAGGTCTATCACGGATTCAGCAGATGTACTTATTGCGCATAGGTGGGCGGAGCTAAGCGCAAGAGAGAAGTGCTCAAATTTATCTACTCCCACCAGGGCTCGAACCCTGAACCTCTCGCTTGCAAGGCGAGTGCTCGATCGTCAGAGCTACAGAGCCGCTTATATATATATATATATATATATATATATATATATATATATATATATATATATATATATATATATATATATATATATATATATATATATATATATATATATATATAATATATATATATATATATAGTACAAGAGTGACATCGTGGTACAGTAGTTTAGCGTAGAGTTTAAGTGCAAAGGAGTACTTCAACATGACGTCATCACGAAATAAGACAAATGTAATATGTTCTTTAACCCCATTGTTTATCATTATCTAATCTGAAAGATAAAGACAGACATATACAAGTATAGACACATACAATTTATCTATATGATTTGTGAGCTGTCGGATATTGTTAATTGAATTTTCTAATTAATAATAATTAATAAAATGAAAATGTTTGAATGGGGACTTATCGATAGTGAAACTGAGTTTAAAAATAGAGAGAGAATGAGAGAAAGGGACAAAGAGTAGGAGAGATGATGAAAGAAAGAGAAAGAGAAAGAGAGAGAGAGAGAGAGAGAGAGAGAGAGAGAGAGAGACTGAGATACAGAGGAGAGAGAGAGAGAGAGAGAAAATGAAAGAAAGAGAAAGAGAAAGAATGAGAGAGAGAGAGAGAGAGAGAGAGAGATAGAGAGAGAGAGAGAGAGAGAGAGAGAGAGAGAGA
>SEYY01008042.1:5000-10000 GCA_009176605.1 Armadillidium nasatum
TTAATCCAGTCTCATTCATTTAAATTTCATTTGTCTAATAATTTGTTTAATTTACATTACTCTAAATTTCAGTAATTTTAAGTCTCGTTATTATACATTGGTAAAGGAAATTCTAAAATCAGAATCTAAAAAGCAAACAATCAGGTTGTTATCGTACAGGCCTTATGTACTGTGTCCCTTTTTTAAAAGTCATTGATGTGTATGAAAAGAACAGAGAATCCATATCATATTACCAAGTATAAAAATGTACTACCTTCTACCTTCAAAATAGGATCTAATAAGCTCCAACGGGTCACCATTTATACCATACAAATCGTTGTTTTAATATAAAAAAAAAAAAATTGCTGTAAAACCATTTAAAATTCCCTTGCGTAATCAAGTAACACACCATACGAAGAGTTTACAAACATCATTTTAGGGTCCCTTACTTAATTTTAGATTTTATTACGATAATACTTATTCTTGGAGAGTTTTAATGGGCTATTTAAAATATCGAGATATTTTCTAAACTTGAAAAATGTTATATAGTATTTAACTTAAAGAGTTTAAATTAATAATAATAATAATAATAATAATAATAATAATAATAATAATAATAATAATAATAATAATAATAATAATAATAATAATAATAATAATAATAATAATAATAATAATAATAATAATAATAATAATAATAATAATAATACATAATATTAATAAAATAATAATATAATAATAATAATAAATAATAATAATAATAACAATAAAAAAAAAAAAAAAAAAAAAAAAAAAAAAAAAAATAAAACACAAAAAAAAAAGAGGTAAGAGGTAACAGTATATTTATGCACTACAACAGCTTATTGCGTAAAATCTGTTAAACAGCTTTTTTTATTTGTCGCATTTCTTTTTTTTATAGTTTAATTTATAGCCAACTCAGACCACCACTCATTTGTCAATTTGGAAGCTACAATTGGCCAGGCGTTGTTTACTTGACAACTTATTTCTTTCTCGCTAATATAAGCAACGGAAGATATGTTTTCGTTAGAGTGGACAGATAATGGTTTTTTTTTATGCGTATTCACAGCGTTCAGCTGCTTTTATATATATATATATATATATATATATATATATATATATATATATATATTATATATATATATATATATATATATATATATATATTATATATATATATATATATATATATATATATATATATATATATATATATATATATATATATATATATATATTATATATATATATATATATATATATATATATATATATATATATATATATATATATATATATATATATATATATATATATATAATATATATATATATATATATATATATATATATATATATATATATATTATATATATATATATATATATATATATATATATATATATATATATATATATATATATATATATATATATATACTATAATATATAATATATATATATATATATATATATATATATATATATATATATATATATATATATATATATATATATATATATATATATATATATAATATATATATATATATATATATATATTAATAGTATATATATATTGTTTTATATATATAATATATTAATATAAAATAATATATATATATATATATATATATATATATATATATATATATATATATATATATATATATATATATATATATATATATATATAATATATTATAAGGATCGTGTTTAAAGAATTATTTAACTAATTTATGATCAAGCTGAGCAGTTTTCCAAGGAGGCAGATTTTGAATGAATGAATAAATGTATGAATGAATGAATGAATGAATGAATGAGGAATATGAAAAGAATCTTAAAATTTAAAGTATTCTAGAGTATAAAATTTTCCATGGTCAAAAAATTAATAAGTTTGAAATAAAGTGAATTGAAAAATAAAATAGAGACCCCTCGGAAGGTCTATTCTTTCTAGTATTATATTTGTTCCAAATTGGCAAAAATCTGAAGGTAAAATGTTATTTCTTTTTAAATGGAAATTATTTTTTTCATTTTCTTGAATATTTAAGTAAGTGTAAAAAATTCCCAAAGAATCACAATTATCCCCCCCCCAAACCCCTTAAAAAATATACCAGTTATCATCACACACACACACACACACACACATATACAATATATATATATATATATATACATATATATATATATATATATATATATATATATATATATATATATATATATATATATATATATATATATATATATATATATATATATATATATATATATATATATATATATATATATATTATATATTATATATATATATATATATATATATATATATATATATATTATATATATATATATATATATATATATATATATATATATATATATATATATATATATATATATATATATATATATATATATATATATTATATATATAGATGTCACAATGGGTTCATTAGAGTGTAAAATTTTCAATAACTTGTTTTTTTTATTCATTTTCAGGAAAATATTTTGAATTTATTTTTGAAAAAATGCATATCCGCTCCTCTCTATATATATCCTTCAGAAATCCATATTCGATATTTGTATCCGAATACGTAAAGTTTTTGCGGAAGTTCCGTAGAGATATTTGAATGGTCGGTAGGTCCTTTTAAACTCCATCTGTATTCGCAACAGAGAATTTCTAAAGTATGGCATCGACATGTTGTCAACATACACAGTATATATAATAGGGTATTTTATACACGTTTAATTAATTATTATTGTCTGGGAAATTCTCATCTGAATACAGAGTAGCTTATGGGCAGGGGTGATTTCTGTGAAATATATCAGTTAAATAAAGTTTAAAATAATAATAATAATAATAATAATAATAATAATAATAATAATAATAATAATAATAATAATAATAATAATAATAATAATAATAATAATAATAATAATAATAATAATAATAATAATAATAATAATAATAATATTAACTCAGTTCCCTGAAACCCCGAAACTCCACCTCGAAACCCTAACCTCGAAACCCTAACCCCGAAACCCCAACCTCGATACTCAGAAACCCCAACGTCGAAACCCTGAAACCTCGAAATCCCAACCTCGAAACTTCGAAACTCTGAAACCCATACCTCGAAACCCTACCTCGAAACCCTAACCTCGAAACCCCGAAACCCATACCTCGAAACCCTGATATTCTTTCTGGAAAGACAACGACAGATTTATACCATAACACTTTCTTCTTATCATAACGTTGAACCAAGGACGTATTATTGAACAATCAATTCGTTGTTTTATTCTACTTTGAAGGACAATTCAAAAGAAATAGAAATTAAGTAATACCAAAAATTCTTCAAATAACATTGAAACGTTAAAAGCTTTTCATTATATAACATTTATATTTCAGTACACATGTACACTGCAAATATTGTCCTAACGAATCGTTGGGACAAGTTGCAAAAATAGTCACAACAAATTTTTTCAGATATTTCTTTAATTATTAAAATAAATCGGTGAAGCGACTTTCTTATGCTGAACATGTGTCTTTTCTCTATTCAAAATTTTAGTGATATATTTGCCAATTGTCCCAACGATTCGTTAGGACAATTTTTACTATATATCAAATAGTATATATATATATATATATATATATATATATATATATATATATATATATATATATATATATATATATATATATATATATATATATATATATATATATATATATATATATATATATAATATATATATATATATATATATATATATATATATATATATATATATATATATCAGGAATTTTGTAGAAGTGATTTACGATAATTTGAACAGCTTATCATTTACAGATATCAATAATGTGTCACCAATCCACTAAAATGATTCACCAAAATCGCGTGTTTTGCTGCACTGAAAATTATTACTCCTAATGAACTGCATATTTAAAGTTATTGTTAACGTTTTTTTTATCAGTTTTTTTCGCTTTAACGAGCACTAAAAATATTGAAAAAAAAAAATAAAAAAAAAACGAACTCTATAATGGGAAAACGATCACCATTAATGTAAAATTTCATGCAAAAAAACATTAAAAACATTTAAAAATAAAAAAAAACGTTGCTAATTGATATTTATGTATAAAGAGACAAACAAGTGAATAAATGGGTACCAAAAATGGGAAGTTGGATACGGAAATGACTGACAAAAGAGAGACGCATGGCGTTAATAGTGACAAAAAAATTCTACTGACATTTATAGGCGGGATGAGACTTAAAAATAAAAGAGAGCAACGAAAGACTAACGAAGAAATGGAGTAGCAAGTTATTTATATTAATTATCTATTGCCATACTTTTTACTAATGCTACTACACCTATTATTATTATTATTATTATTATTATTATTATTATTATTATTATTATTATTATTATTATTATTATTATTATTATTATTATTATTATTATTATTATTATTATTATTATTATTATTATTATTATAACTGTTACTATTATTTTAATTTCATTATTTTTGTTGATATTACTATTACTCTATTTATTTATTATTATTATTTTTTGCTATTTCTACTATTATTATCAGTATTATATATTATATTTTATTGTTATTATATTATTAATTATTATTATTATTATTATTATTATTTATTATATTATTATTATTATTATTATTATTATTATTATTATTATTATTATTATTATTTTATTATATTGTATACAATTTATATATATATTTTCTATTATTTTTCAATATGATTTTTATTTTTAATATATTATTTTTTTTTTTTTTTTTTTTTTTTTTTTTTTTTTTTTTTTTTTTTTTTTTTTTTTTTTTTTTTTTTTTAATATTATAATATTTTATTATTATTATTATTATTATTATATATATTATAAAAATTTAAATAAATTATATTATTAATATATATATATATATATATATATATATATATATATATATATATATAATATATATATATATATATATATATATATA
>SEYY01008042.1:15000-18286 GCA_009176605.1 Armadillidium nasatum
CGTAACTTTTTTTAACTAGAATATTTGGCTTTTGTATACGAAACTTAAAAGATAATTCTATTAATTGAAAGAGACTTTCAATTAAAAGCATAGCAATAGCAAGGAAAGAAATCGGAATTCGACCCACAAATTCTGAAATGATAAAATTGATAATAATAATAAAAAAAAAAATTATAAAAAAATAAATTAAAAAAAAAATTTAAAAATAAAATCGGTCCTTGTCGGTTACACATCATCATATCATTTTGTCCATTGCTTAACTGTCCAGTAAAGAGCAAAAATATTATGCGATATTGTCAAAAATAACATCGATATATCGATTATCGATTATATTTAATCACCACTCACAGGTCAGGGTACGGGGTCAAATCCTCCTCCCTTTATAAGATTCCTCTGCCAAGCATTTTCTCTTGAAGTAAGGAAACTGACAAGAACTTAAAAATCTAATAATTCTAATAATTTATATTACATCTTCCAATTTGATTTAAAGGAAAAATCCAAAATAATAAAAACATTTAAACTTGGTTAAAGAAGTTTTCTTTTCAAAGGAATGTATTTTTTAATTAATTCTTATACTTTTTCAATACATTAGAGTTGAACTTCCCTTTCGACATTGAAATATTTTTCTACATGTGTTATTATCTCATACCCAGAAACTGATCCTTCTATTTCTCTACTTCCTCAATCATCAATCAATTTTCACCTCTCTCCTATCTCTCTCTCTCTCTCTCTCTCTCTCTCTCTCTCTCTCTCTCTCTCTCTTCTCTCTCTCTCTCTCTTTCTTTCTCTCTCTCTTCTCTCTTTCTTCTCTTTCTCTCTCTCTTCTCTCTCTTCTCTCTTCTCTCTCTTTTATATATATATATATATATATATATATATTATATATATATATATATATATATATATATATATATATATATATATATATATATATATATATATATATATATATATATATATATATTATGGTTTCCTGCTGAATGTTCTTTAAGTAAGCAATCAGTACATATTAGTTTGTGCTTTGTAATACTAATTGGAATATTAATTTCTCTAAACATTCATTTGTAATAACGAAAAATATATTCTATACTAATGTATTATTATTATTATTATTATTATTATTATTATTATTATTATTATATTATTATATTATTATTATTATTATTATTATTATTATTTTTATTAGAAACCCAGAAAAAAATTTCCTATCGTTAAAGTGTGAATAAAACTAGCGTAGGGTAAGTAATGTCTTTAGTTTCAAAGGCTTCTCTGAATTAAAATTATGATTATTCTATTTACTATTTAGTTTGAGAAGTACTATCATGTACTATCTTAGTCACTTCGTTTATCATAACAACACTGGCAACATTATTCTCAAAAATGACTTTTATGCGACAGAAATGCAAGATTTTGTGTTTGTGTTTGTGTGTGTGTGTGCGTGTGTGTGCGTGTGTGTGTGTCGTGTGAGTGTGTGGGAGAGTGTGCTGCTGTGTGTATGTGTTCGTGAAAGGACGAGAGCGCAATACTTTGAAATTTTCAAATTGAAATTTCCATTTACAGTAAAAGCATCATCCAGTTCGTTAATATACAGGCACTTTTTTAATTAAATCTCTCTCTCTCTCTCTCTCTCTCTCTCTCTCTCTCTCTCTCTCTCTCTCTCTCTCTCTCTCTCTCTTTCTTTCTTTATTTTTATTATTATTATTGATAGTGGTAATAGTAGTAATAGCTGTAACCAAATTCTAATTATAGTAGTGCAATTGTCATTATTATTATTATTATTATTATTATTATTATTATTATTATTATTATTATTATTATTATTATTATTATTCTAATCATTATTATACTTATTATTATTATATTTATTATTATTATTATTATTATTATTATTATTATTATTATATTATTATTATATTATTATTATTATTATTATTATTATTATTATTATTATTATTATTATTATTATTATTATTATTATTATTATTATTATTATTATTATTATTATTATTATTATTATTTTAGGCAAGCTCAAGAGAGACTTTCTTTTCTATCGCCAAAGTGTGAAATAAAATTTTATCTTCAATAATATATTCAATGTTTGGTAAGAAAAAGATCATGGCTTATGAATGACTCTGTTTGAATTACCTAATATGATCAAATCCAAAAGTTATTGGGTAGAGAGAGGCAATGGTAATAATGATAAAATAATGGAATGTTTGAACAACCTCTCTCTCTCTCTCTCTTTCTTTTTTAACCATACCTCTCTCTCTCTCTCTCTCTCTCTCTCTCTCTCTCTCTCTCTCTCTCTCTCCATCCTCTTATCTCTCTTTCTCTGTCCCTTACTTTTTCTTTCTTGCATCTCTATCTTTCTACATCTATTCATTATATTATATATATATATATATATATATATATAATATATATATATATATATATATATATATATATATATATATATATATATATATATATATATATATATATATATATATATATATATATATATATATATATATATATATATATATATATATAATATATATATATATATATATATATATATATATATAATATATATATATATATATATATATATATATATATATATAATATATATGTACTTTAAAAACTTGTGACGTCAGATGACTAAGACCTACCCAAATTAAGAATATTCTTGTACATATTACACAGTGTTTCTGGTTCTTTCGTGCAATAGCGAGGAATAGGCAGTCATCTTCATTAAAAGTATATCTGACTAAATGTAAAATTATTCACCACATAATTCATTTTTAAGTCTACCAGAGGCTCTCCAAAATTGAATGGTGGGCAGGTTAATAATAATTAACTAGCCTGAAGAAAAGAAAAATCAGTTCTTGAGTTGCCTACATTGGTTAAAAAAATACCTCAGTGCTCCACCCTCTTCAGTAATGAGTGAGCGTCTTTTCAGTATAGCAGGGCATTTGAAACAACCAGAAACAACTAGAAACAACCAGAAACAACCAGAAACAACCAGAAACATTCAGAAACAACCAGAACAACTAGAATACGGTGTAGAAGTAGCATTTGTCCACTGCAACTATGGAAAGTACTTTTTAAAATATGAAACAATTTTAACAGTTGCAATGATAGTCAATTCATAGTTAAACAACTTTTCATATACTAATTAGTTATTAATAACTTCTTAAACTTTTTTATAATTTCAGTCAACGCACATCTATTATAAAATTCATTTCATTTTCATTTTTTAAGTGTTCAAAATTTGTCTTAAATCCAAGGTATCTATTTT
>SEYY01008043.1:0-22500 GCA_009176605.1 Armadillidium nasatum
GTTGGGTTCTTCTCATACTGATATAGGATGGAGGGGAGGCCAAATCATTCAGCATTCTTACGATCTGGAGCAGTTGATTAGGGAACCCACACACATTCCAGATCGTTTAAGAAAATTCTTGGATACACTTGATTTATGCTTCACCACTAATCCTTCCAGTTATAAATACACCATTTTCCCTCCTATAGGTATAATGTTATAGCTCTTAGTTATAATACTTTCTCTACAACAGCTCCACCATGCCCTAAGCTTAAGCTCTTGAACTTTAATCGGGCTAATTGGGGGGCAATGCGTCGCTTCTTTGCTAACTATCACTGGAGTGAATCTTGCTTTTTTAAGGGGACACTTCTTTCTCTGATTAAAAGGTAGGGGCCGTTATCCAGATTCATTCCATCTTCAGTTAAATTTTTTTCTCCTCAAAATCCATGGTTCGATGACAACTGTTCTCTTGTCCATCGTGTGAGGGACAATGTTTATTGTGAATGGAAAAACTCTCCTTCTCTTGCTAATTTTCATTCAGCTCGGAATCGTTGCAGGGATGTTCTGATACGGACTAAGCGTATTTTCATAAAAAGGAAGTGCGCTGACCTAAATGGCTCTCTTACTGATAAAAATTTCTGGCCTCTAGTTAATAATATCTCTAATAACTTCTGTAAATCTGCCTTTCCTCCTCTTATTCACTCTGATGGTTCTGTAGCTAATACTCATACTGAAAAGACTAATCTCTTTGGCCTCCTTTTCTCATCTAATTCTACTCTGCTTGATTCTCTCATTCCTCCTACCCCTCCTCTCAGGTGTCCCATTACCTGTAATTATTCATCATCGGGTGCATGGGATCCTGAAATCTATGAACGTCAGGAAAACCTGAGGCCCGGATGGAATTCTCCCTCGTGTTCTGAGGGAGTTTGCTTCCGAGTTAGCACCTTCCTTGTTCAGCTCTTCTCACTATGCCTTAACACTAATACTTTTCCTCAATGTTGGAAGCGTTCATTTGTTCAGGTGATCCCGAAAAAGAGTAGCAGCTCTGACCCTTCTAACTATCGACCTATAGCTCTCACTTGTGTTCTATCAAAAAAATTTGAAACTCTCCTCAATCTCATTTCCTGGATCATTTGGAGACTCATTCTCTTTTTTCAGATCTCCAGAATGGCTTTCGACTTCAATGTCAACTGGTGACATACTCTCCTATCTTACTAATCTATGGTCCTCTGCCCTTAGATATTTCAGGGAGTCTTCTGTATTGGCGCATGACATATCCAAGGCTTTTGACCGGGTATGGCATGTGTATGCTTTCCAAGCTCCCTTCCTTTGGGTTTCCACCTTCTCTTTGCTCAATCTTGTCTAGTTTTCTCTCAGATCGTTCCATTTCGGAACTTGTAGAAGGAGCGACCTCTTCCTCCTTTTCTGTCAACTGTGGTGTTCCTCAGGGTTCCGTTTTATCTCCAACTTTATTCTTACTTTTCATTAACGATCTTCACAACTGCATTTCTAACTCTTTTCACTCATGTTGATGACTCAAATTTACATTCTTCTACTCATTTCAAATCTGCTCACTCTTTTGCTTCTCGTCTTCAACTTTCCGATTCTATTTTTGGCGATCGGAATGTGATTTCCCGGTCATTGCAACTTTGTGAAATTCAACTCTTTAAAATCTCAACTTCTTCACATCTCCCTCTCAAATACACCTCCCAACTTTCCTATCCTCCTCGACTGCTCTCCCGTCTCGCATGTAAATAACATTAACATTCTTGGTCTAAACACAAACAATAAACTCTCTTGGAAACACATATCACAATGGTTGCTAAAGCGGCCTCTAAGAAGCTGGGAGTTCAGTTCAGGTTACGAGAATTTTTTCCTGAGCAGTTACTTCATATACATAAGGGTCTTATCAACACTTGTTGAGGTGTTTTATACGGAATCAACCAACTAGCTAAACGAACATACGAACACAGATCTGTAATATATAACGCTGGGTTTTTGGAGTTTGTATTATTCTCACTAAACTCTCCAATGAAGATATCATTCTCTTGGACCTCTCTTGGGATCGTTACCCCATAACCTCGTAACCTCACGTCTTCAGGTATTATTGCTCCTATTGTATTATATTATTATTATTATTATTATTATTATTATTATTATTATTATTATTATTATTATTATTTTGTTGTTGTGTATATATACACATATATATTAGTTATTTGTTTATTGTTTATTGCAGAAATAAAAGCCTGACTTCCTCTTAGTTGTCATTGCCCCACAATTTTATTTCTGAAGACTTCTACGGGGATATGGATGACGTTGGAAGGTTTTGCGTCCCCTTACGCTGGACATTCAACCTACGTCGCAAGATGCTCCCAGAGTCTTCAAGCACTGGAAGTTCGTACTCACTCAATATATTTCTGCATTATCCGAGGATTCTCAGGACTTGTCTTTGGGTGTTCTGGCTGGATCTTATCTCCAAACAATTCGAACTGATTTCTGAGTGTCGTACTTACGAGGCCGCTCTCCAGTCCTTGACCTCTATATTTGTGAAACCGCCTAGTGATGTTGCTGCTTGACATTCTCTCATGACTCGTAAGCAACTCCCTCAGGAATCTATTGATGAATACGCTAGAGAATTACAGCGTTTGAGAATCGATTGTGCTTTTCGTGATGTAACTGCTTCCACTTATAGGAATGAGTATATTAGAGACTCTTTTATCTCTGGTCTAAAATCCCCCCATGTCAGAGAGCGACTTTTGGAATTTCGTGAATTGCCTCTTGAAAGTGCAATTGATAAAGCTCGTGCACTGGAGCTGGCCCATCAAGATGCCATGACTTATGAAGCTCCCGGAAATCTTGCAGTAGTCTCCTCTCCCGCTTCACCTTCCTCCACTGCTAGCCATGAAGATGTGGAGGCTGCAGCATTGGTCACTACTTCGCAAAAACGACCATGTTTTTACTGTGGAAAAAGGCCTACCCATGACCGGGCTGTTTGCCCTGCTCGAGGAGCCTTATGCTCTTTATGTCATAAAAGGGGTCATTTTGAGAGGGTTTGCAGATCTACCAATACCCCTATATCTAGACCTGAAGTGGCTGCCCTCGCCAAGGCATACTCATTCACAACATCTGATTCAACTTTTCCTCCTGGATTACAATCCTCATCCTTGAATATCACCATCTCGAACCATGAAGTTCGAGCTCTTATCAATACTGGTAGCTCGGAGAGTTTTTTGTCTCATTGTCTTGTCTCTAGATTGAGCCTGCCTACATCTCCATACATGGGAACTATTGCAATGGCCTCCTCTTCGTGGACATCTTCTGTCTCTTCTTGTTGCCATATTCACTTTACTATCGATGACAGCGTGTATAATGAGCGTTTCCTAGTTATGCCCAACTGTTGTACTGACGTAATTCTGGGTCTACCTTTTTTGAAGCAACATTTGTCCCTTAAACTCTCTTTTGGAGGAGCCAAAAAACACTTGGAAGTATGTGCCCTGGCTCCTTTTCAGATACATCCCCCTAGAATCTTTGCCAACTTATCTCCAGATTGTAGACCTATTGCTGTAAAATCCAGGAAGTACAGTTCTTCTGACGTCTTATTTATTAAGGATGAGATACAACGGCTGCTGTCTGAAGTAATTATTGAGCCTAGGAATTCTCCCTGGCGTGCTCAGATTCATATTGTCAATCAAGGGCAAGGTAAAAAGAAAAAGAGAATGGTCATAGACTACTCTGCTACTATAAATCGCTACACCTATCTTGATGCTTATCCCCTCCCATCACTGGATACTTTGGCCAACAAAATCGCTTCTTATAAAGTGTATAGCTCTGTGGATCTCAGAAGTGCTTACCACTGTGTACCTCTTCATCCTGATGACAAGCCTTTTACTGCTTTCGAAGCCGATGGAAAACTCTATCAATTCTGTCGCCTTAGTTTTGGCCTCACTAATGGTGTGTCCTGCTTTCAGAGGGTTATCGACGAGTTCATTAATGAACATGGATTGACTGATACATTTGCATATCTCGATGATGTGACAATTGTGGTCGCACTCAAGAAGAACATGACCAGAATCTTTCTCGTTTTTTGGATTGTGCTAAACGTTTTAATATGACTTTCAGTCATGAGAAATGTCAATTTTCACTCACTTCTATACGCATTCTCGGATATGAGATATATATGGGAAGCTTCGTCCTGACCCTTCACGTATGCAGCCACTTTTAGACCTCCCTATTCCATCCAACGCCAAATCGCTCTCCAGACTCTTGGGTCTTTTCGAGTATTACCCACGATGGATTCCTCGTTATTCTCATAAACTCCGACCTCTTATTAATGCTGGTTTCCCATTAACTCCTCCAGCAATAGAGGCCATCTCTGTTCTGAAAAACGCTATCCTTAATGCAGTTCGCTCCCATGTTGATAACACTCTACCATTCGTCTTGGAAACAGATGCGTCTGATGAAGCTATCGCTGCTACCTTGAATCAGGAAGGACGCCCTGTTGCCTTCTTCTCCCGATCTTTGTCTCCTTCGGAGAGGGGACATTGTTCTCTTGAAAAAGAGGCATACGCCATCATCGAGGCTATTCGACATTGGAGGCATTATTTGCTGCCTCGTCCGTTCACTTTAATTACTGACCAGAAATCCGTCTCGTTCATGTTCGACATGTCACATAAGAGCAAGATTAAAAACGAGAAATTAGCACGTTGGAGGTTAGAACTTCTTCGATATAAGTTCGAGATTATACATCGTCCTGGAAGTCTTAATCAGGCTGCTGACGCCTTATCTAGACCTTTGTGTTCAGCTACTCACAGTACCGAGAGTCTTGCCTCACTTCATAGTAGATTGTGCCATCCCGGTGTTGCTCGTTTCTCGCATTATTTACGAACTAGGAATATTCCCTTTTCTACTACCGAGATCCGGAATATTATATCATCTTGCTCTACCTGCTGTCGCCTAAAACCACAGTTCTATCGACCCGATGTTCCCAATCTTATACATGCACTTCACCCATTCGATCGACTTAGTGTTGATTTCAAGGGCCCGCTTCCTTGTTCACCTGGGTCTCGCAATCGTTATCTTCTGGTGGGTATTGATGAATACTCGAGATTTCCTTTCGCTTTTCCATGTTCGGATCTCTCATCTAAGACAGTTATCGATTGCTTCTCGTCTCTCTTTTCGATGTTCGGGACTCCTGGCTATATCCACTCTGATAGAGGTACTGCCTTTATGTCATCTGCTGTGAAGGATTTTCTTACCAGGAATGGTGTGGCCACCAGCCGTTCAACTCCTTATCATCCTACTGGTAATGGTCAGTGTGAACGTTACGTTGGCCTTATTTGGAAGACTATAACCCTGGCTCTGGGTTCCCTGAAATTCCCTCCTAGCTTCTGGGAATTGGTTCTGCCTCAGGCTCTCCACTCTCTAAGGACATTACTATGTACCGCTACTAATGCGACTCCTCATGAGCGCCTATTTTCTTTTCCTCGGAGGTCTTGCTCTGGATACAATCTCCCTACATGGCTAACCGCTCCCGGGAAGGTGTTGCTGCGCAACTTTGTTCGTACCTCTGGGGAGCCGCTCATTCAAGAGGTGGATTTACTGGAGGCTAATCCCAATTACGCCTTTGAACGATACCCTAATGGTCGGGAGGATACTGTATCAGTGAGAGATTTAGCTCCAAGGGGGTCTCCTTCTCCCCTCCACGATCTTTCACCTGATCTTTCTTAATCATCTCCCCCGCAACATCAGTCTATTGCCCAGCCATCGGACTCTGTCCTTTTATCTCCCGACTCGGGGGCTACCCCACAACTGCCTGAGCCGGCTGCTGTCAGAAGATCTTCCAGGATTTGTGGACCCCCTCAGAGACTTGAGTACTCGTCTTTAGGCGGAGGTGATTGAGGTGTTTTATACGGAATCAACCAACTAGCTAAACGAACATTCGAACACAGATCTGTAATATAAAAGGCTGTGTTTTTGGAGTTTGGATTATTCTCACTAAACTCTCCGATGAAGATATCATTCTCTTGGACCTCTCCTGGGATCGTTACCCCATAACCTCGTAACCTCACGTCTTCAGGTATTTTTGCTCTTATTGTATTATGTTATTATTATTATTATTATTATTTTGTTATTGTATATATATACACATTTATATTAGTTATTTGTTTATTGTTTATTGCAGAAATAAAAGCCTGACTTCCTCTTAGTTGTCATTGCCCCACACTTGTATGGAGTACTGATCTCATATCTGGGAGAACTCCGGCTCCTCCTGTCTTCTTGATAGGATTGAGTCTAAAGCTAAAAGATTAATAAACTGCTTTCAAACTCTCATGACTCCCTATCTATGGGACGTTATGTTTGCGCACTATCTCTTTTCTATAGGTATTACAATGGCAGGAGCTCGAGGGAATTGACCTCTCGCATTCCTCCACAGTTGCGTCGTCCACGTTGCAGAAGAGGTACCCTGCTTTCTCACCAATTCTTTGTGGAAGTTAGAAACCACAGCCTAGCTCGTTGTAGTGCCTCCTTCTTTCCAGCCACCTATGTGCTGTTGAACTCTTTACCATCGTCTATTTTCCTTCCTGCATTTAATTTTCCGATCTTCAAGGCTTCCGTCTGTGCATACCTGAGTGTTTGAGTATGTTTTCTTCCTTAGTGTGCCCCTTCCATGAAAAGGGATCAGCCAGCGAGTGGTTTCGTTTCTATAATAATATATATATATATATATATATATATATATATATATATATATATATATATATATATATATATATATATATATATATATATATATATATATATATATATATATATTATATATATACTGTCCAACTCTCTGACCCCAGACTTAACCTCTATGCTCAATCTTACATTTACTCTACTGGTAAAGTCTGGAACACACTTCCTTCATCTATTTTCCCAACTACCTATGATTTAAGCACCTTTAAACGCCGTGTATCAGGTCATGTCGGCCTGTAAATTGACCATGTTTCCGACTTTCCTCCAACTCTGGTGGAACAATGGTAGGCCTTTGGCCTTTGCCCACCAGAGGAGAAATAAAAAAAAAAAAAAAATATATATATATATATAATATATATATATATATATATATATATATATATATATATATATATATATATATATATATATATATATATATATATATATATATATATATATATATATATATATATATATATATATATATATATATATATATATATATATATATATATATATATATATATATATATATATATATATATATATATATATATATATATATATATATATATATATATATATATATATATATATATATATATATATATATATATATATATATATATATATATATATATATATATATATTATATATATATATATATATATATATATATATATATATATATATATATATATATAATATATATATATATATATATATATATATATATATATATATATATATATATATATATAATATATATATATATATATATATATATATTATATATATATATATATATATATATATATCTTATATATATATATATATATAATATATATATTTATCTATATATATATATATATATATGTATATAATATATTAATATATATATTATATATATATATATATATATATATATATATATATATATAATTATATATATATATATATATATATATATATATATATATATATATATAAATATATATTATATATATATATATATATATATATATATATATATATATAATATTTAATATATATATATATAAATTATATAATATATTATAATTTATATATATAATATATTATTTAATAAATTAATTATATTATATATAATATAATTAATTTATTTTTATGTTTTTTTTCTCGATAGCAATGGTAAACCTTAGGGTATAATAAATAAATAATAAATATAAAAAGAGTGAACATAGCTCAAGTGTAATAAATAGTACATATCAACTACCCGATTTAAAAGTTGCCATGCACCACCACCTGAGAAAATGTTATTTAAACTATCGGTCTAAATTAACCAAGGCCAACATCAAGAAACAACAATTGCTTTTTCTGAAGTGCTGTTTGAAAAATAAAATAATCCCCAGGACTTTAATACCACATCAACTTAAAGTTGAAAAGCAAGATCCCTTTCCAGTCTTGTATTTTCAGCTATTAATGGAAAAAATCAAGCAGGTCACCTCTGAAATAAAATTTGCCTTTAAAAAGTGTAACAGATGTTTAAAACTTTTTCAAATTGATTGGTTCGACAGTTTTCCTGATGAAGTGGTTCAATTCTCCGAGTATATTAATTTAGCACACCAATATAAAGAACAAGTAATTTACCAAAAAGCAGTAAACTTAAAAACTAAATTCAACAAGATATATGAAAATAGTCCGTGGGTTAAAGGCTCCAGTTCATGCAACATTGTTAATCTTTCCACATACATTCTGAAAAGAGATGAAGAAATACTTTTAGGATATGGACTTTCATTAGCATTAAATAATAAAGACCCATGGCCACAAGCATTACAAGATTTTGAAAATTGGAAAAATAACGATCAAGACAAAAGTTGCAATAATGATATATTAAAGGGCCTGATTTTTGGAGCTATGTTACAAACATCCGATGTTGACGGCTTCCCCGCAAAATTTCACAGTGCATTGATCCATCTGAAAAATAACAATAATATCATAATCTGTAAAGCAGACAAAGGTAATAGTGTAGTGATAATGGATAGAAGTGATTACTACACAAAATGCAACGACTTACTCTCTGATATTAACACTTACCAAATCCTTACGAAAAATCCTCATAAACAATCACAACAAACCTTCAATAATTCTTTACAACTTATCCTTAAAGATCACCCCATAGTTTATAAAAAATTAAAAGCATATATGACACAAATCCCACAATTTTATGGCATACCCAAAACTCACAAACAAAATATTCCACTTCGTCCCATCGTAGCAAATACTAACTCTCATACATACAAATTGGCACAATGGTTATCATTGCAACTTAAACCCCTTTTAGGTACTATCTCACCGGCTCATCTAAAAAATACAGACGATTTTATAAACAAAACTTCTTCTCTTAACACCAAAACCCATAAATTCATTAGTTATGATGTTACCTCTCTTTTTACATCTGTTCCTGTCCCACAATTACTTCATCTTCTAACTACTTATATTAATGAAAATAATATTAATTTACAATATCCTTTCCCTCTACTCAAACAATTAATCCATCTCATTTTACAACATAGTTTCTTTCAGCATAACAACACATATTTCAAACAAAAAGAAGGATTGAGTATGGGTTCTCCTTTATCACCAATACTTAGTAACCTATATATGGAGTTGATAGAATATTACTTCATCCTCCCTCATCCTCTCCTTACAAATTGCACATGGCTCCGCTATGTAGATGATATATTTGCAGCCATTCCGAATACATCTGATCCAAAAACCATTCTTAACCATATAAACAACATACATCACAACATAATATTCACTTTAGAAACCCCTCTTCCCACAAAAAATTCATTGCCCTTTTTAGATACTCTTATTATGTGGGATTCTTCCACAAAACCTCTATATACTATATTCAGGAAACCAACCTCTTCACCTAACTATATACATTGGTACTCTGCCCATACAATTAAC
Organism: Armadillidium nasatum; assembly: GCA_009176605.1. Classification (NCBI taxonomy): domain Eukaryota; kingdom Metazoa; phylum Arthropoda; class Malacostraca; order Isopoda; family Armadillidiidae; genus Armadillidium; species Armadillidium nasatum. The sequence goes on from SEYY01008043.1 coordinate 9,659, forward strand.
ACAAAAATAGCCACCCTTTCTTCATTATACCTACGTGCATTAAAGATCTGTTCTCCCCCTCTATTAAAAACAGAAACAGACCTTCTCAGGAACACTTTTAAAAAATTACAATATCCAACACATATAATCAACACTGCATTTAAGAAAGCAAAAACCAAATTTTACTCCATTAAAACAAAAGAACCCACACTAGATAAAAGCTTTTTACCCATCCCACATATCAACCTGCATCATATAAAAAACATAATACCAAAAAATATAACATTAATTCCATCAAATAATATAATTCTAAAAAAAGTCTTTAAACCACCAAAAGCCTCCAACCCTAACCCCCCTTGCATTTACAGTATTCCTTGCCAAGCTTGTGAATTGCATTATATAGGTGAAACAACTGAACACAATAGAAGAATTTACCAACACAGATATGACCTAAACATAGATAATCAAAATTCAGCTCTCACTATACACAGACAAAACAATAATCATAATATAAACCTTAAGGACAATTACATCATTAAACACATTAATAATTATAATAAAAGAAAAATGTCCGAAGCTTATTGTATAAAAAATCTACCGAATTACAACCTACGTCCAGGGGATTTCAAAATAGATCAGTTGCAGAATGCCATCATGCACCGCTCTCCATTTTTCAAATCAATGTGTACCAAATCATTGCTTAACAACCAACTACCACATTGTTAACACAGAACTTCAGCGAGAAATGAGGCGTGTCAGTTTGCCTGAATGAGGCTTCAAAACAGAAGCGAAAGCTAGTCTTCTAATGTATTACTTTTTATACATTGTGATGTGAATTGTTTTTAAAAAATTTTTGATGTTTTAAATAAACTGTGATTTCTCGATAGCAATGGTAAACCTTAGGGTATAATAAATAAATAATATATATATATATATATATATATATATATATATATATATATATATATATATATATATATATATATATATATATATATATATATATATATATATATATATATATATATATATAGGTTTCTGAGGTTCGATATTTTTTATATCGATATTTTGAAATTTCGATTTTAATCGGTATCTCATTGCAACGTTTTTGTATAGGTTAGGCCTGTATTTTACGGCAACTTCGGTAGTTCAGGTTATGATAAGTCGAACTAGGTACGCTAGAAAACTAAATAATAATAATTATAAAAATAATTAGAATAATATTTGAATAGGCATATCGATGTTTCGATATATCGATATTTTCGAATATCGAAACTCAGAAACATTCTATACCTTTACCATATAATAAATATATTATATAAATTATATATATTATATATATATATATATATATATATATATATATATATATATATATATATATATATATATATATATATATATATATATATATATATATATATATATATATATATATATATATATATATATATATATATATATTGTATTTAAAACTCTAAAACCATTAAAATTACCAAAGACGTTGTTTCGGTTCAAGATTGTAAGGCCTAATTCAAGTCAAGTCCGAGGCATAATCTAATTAACTTTTCAAGAAATAATAGTAAAGATCGGATGAAGTTCTTCATAGTTTTTGTAAATTTAATAAAGAAAACACTGGTTCTATTAAGGTAAATGATAAATTGGCTAGCTCTAATGTAGAAGTAGTCAATATTTTTAACACCAATTTTGTGTTAGTGTTTAAAGATGAAAGGTTTTATTATTAACAGTAACATCAGAGAGTAGAGTATAGATAGTTTTGCATACCACAATATTGATATCGAGATTAAGGATTTACTTTAACATATCGATAATAATAATACATGGTATACATGGAAGATATAAGTGGTTCAGTGTGTTGGGATAGGCCTAGCAAGCCACCAACTTAGTAAGAAACTCATGTCTTGTTCGAGACAGCTGACAGGTGCTAGCACCTACAGGAGTATGGTGAGAAAAAAGGAAAAAAAAATACATGGAAGAATTCTAAAGGAAGTTAGTACTAGTATTGGATATAATTTAATAGGTCATTTAATTACCGAGAGATGGCAGAGGATTGGGAAATTTCATTTGTTGTGACATTTTATAAGGTGGCAGAGATGATCTTGGAAAATAGTTTTTATAAATTTTGTAGTAACAGTAAAATTGTTAAATATTTTTAACAAATACGATGCATTAGTAATTACAAATAAAAAGTAACTCGACTTAAGTTATCAGTAAAGGGGCGTTGTCCTTCTTTAAATAAAGTTAGCTTCATAAATCTGGGTAAACACCCAGATTCGACTTATCATTCAAAGTTTCACTGACCATAAACAAATCTCTAACATTATTGAATGACACTTTATATATTATCTCTATTACAACATATTATCCTGAACTCTTGCAACTTACCTCCTACTTTAAGTAAAACGTGCGAAACGCCTATCTAAACGATCTCATTTTTTCTGTTCAGCTCTCCAACTCCATGTTTAACCGGTATGATCAATTTTTCGTTTTATCCTACAAGTGAAACTTTTTCAACTACTATTTTCTTCACTTATTTTAACACTCAAACCACGTATCTCTTCACATTTATGTATTTGATAACGAACTTAAAAGGTAAATTTAAATTATGGTAAATACGATTATCGATTAATCGGCAAAAGATCAAATAAAATTAATTATCGATTACCTAGTAATTAATAAGTGAAAGATTTTTTTTAAAAATAGAAACATTTGTATATAAAGGGGGGGGGGGCGGTAGAGGAAAAGGGGAAATTAGACAATCAAAAAGGTAATGAAAGAAATTTTGTTCTCTACAAATATATACATTATTTACATTGTCTATGATACAAGGTACACATTTTATTTGATCAAAATATATGAACAATGGAAGTACTCCACTGCCAAACACTTACAATGTCAAAATTTAGAATAAAATCAAAATAGAATAAAAAATATAATAATCTGAACACATTAAAACAAAAACAAAAAAAATGTATTGCACAACATTTCCGTATAGATTCCACATAACAAAATAAAACTATTAAGTACATGTAATGTACTCCAAATAATTCATATGAAAAATATAATTAACATTTAACATTACGTACTAAAGTCCTTAACTGGATATTGAGAACAAATAAAAAAAAAAATATTCTTTTATTAACTGTAAACATTTGATAATATATTTAAATTTTTCTTTAATAACCATAAAATACAACATAAATAGAATTAATCCACTTTTAAATTTTTTAACATAATTCAATAATTCTTGGCAAAGAATTAACTAATTTTATAAACTTGATATGAATAAACAGATAAACTAATCTCTCTCATCTATTTCGACGTACCCTGATAATCTCGTAATATGAGTGGTATTTTGGTATTTTTCTTACGTGCCCAGCCTTACCAATTTTAAGAATTGTAATAATAAAACAATACAGTTAGAAACTGTATTAAATAATTAACAATGAGCACCGCATTTTTAAATATGGTAGTTAATAATTCAACATGATAATATTGATTTACCTTTAACAGATACTAATTGGTGTGCTTTATCAAATAATAATAATAATAATAATAATAATAATATCAAAGATAAAAAATTAAACTGGAAGACTAGTTTTAAAATAATTAAAAAAAAAAAAAAATTTTAAATTTAAATATATATATATATATATATATATATATATATATATATATATATATATATATATATATATATATATATATATATATATATATATATATATATATATATATATATATATATATATATATATATATATATATATATATATATATATATATATATATATATATATATATATATATATATATATGTATATATTTTTGTAGCTTTTAAAGAATTTTCATCGACTCACACAAACATTAAAACAAACATTCACAAAAGGAATTAATATAATCCTAAAGTATTCAAGGCCTACCGCCAATTCTTTCCATTAAAGTCCTCCTCCTTTTGCGTCTTTAAGACCTAAGACATGTTTCTTGTAGAAGGAGTTCATTTGCTCTAGGAAAATGAAAGTGAGAACAGTGTGAGGTCCGAGGCGCATGTAATACGGGGTAAATCCTTTCCAGAGAGAGAAGAATCCTTCGTTTTTGATTACTTTGCCTAAAACGTCTAAAGCTCCTTTGTATTCGGGTTTGCCGTCGATTATTTTCATATTCTGAATTCTGTCAAATAATTAAACGTGTGTAAATAATTTAATAAATACGAATATTAGTTTCTAATAACATTCAACATACGTTTTCTTCTCAAAACATAAAAAACGAAAAATTATGATATATTCCTCTCATTTGCAATCACGCACAAGCGCGCGCACACAAACACAAATAATAAAAAACAGAAAATTCCATAAGTAGAAAAGAATATAAGTAAATACAGAGGGTGAAGATTTTTTTCAAAGACTTGGGCGTACTATGTAAAATGTTACTACTATTGCTGCTGATATTTTTTAATTTTCAGGCCAATTCTCCTGAAATTTTCAGTATATAGATTTTTCCACGGTGAAAAAAAGTCCATTTCTAGCGTTTTTTTGAGTCTATAACGGTTAAATTTTTGTTTTGGAAATTTGACAATTTTTCAAATAAATAGTGGGGCCAAACCACTTTTTGGAATGACATGAAATTTGGAATGTTTATTCAGAATTCTATAGGCTACAAAAGCTTCTAACATACTTTTGTTCCCAGAGTTATAGAAAAAATGTTGTAAGCACAAAACTGACAAACTATCGAAAAAAAAGTCCTTTTCGGACAAAAAAATAAAAAAAATAAAAAATAAAAATAAAAAAACAACTATATTTCTTATTTTTGGTGGGTATATAGAGGAATGATGGGGCTATAAATTCCTCTATATACTTTATTCTATACGATTCATTGGTTTCGAGATATGTCCTCTCAAAAAAGGTCCATATTTTACCAAGTTTCAAAAATTCCCAAAGTTTGAGAGGCCATAACTCGCTTCAAAGAAATATCATTATTAATGCACTAAATAAAAGATGTAGCCCTGTTCCTCCTCTAAACAATATTCAAAAATAAAATACAAAAATAAAATAATAAGTAGGTAGCGTTTTTTTTTAAATAATTTTTTCTCCGGAAGGGTAAGATTTTTGCAAAAAAATTTCAAGTGCTTATAACTTTTTTCTAGAAGTGATATTAAGAATCTGTTCCCACTAATGTAAGAAATTGGGGCTAAGATTATTCAGTTAAATTTTCAGCTCATGTGGACCAGTGGTTTCACCCCGCTATTCATTTTTTTTTTAACTTTGGGTCCAAATAACTTTCAAACCGTTATAGACTCAGAAAAACGATCGAAATCAACTTAGAACGTCGGGGAAAAAATGCATATACCCTGAAAATTTTTGCTCAATCAGTCAAACAATAAAAAAAAATTTTCAAACAAAATATAAAATTAAGATTTTTTTCTTGTTTTTCAATATTTTCTTTTTTTTCTGTTTTTGACCGCTCCTTTTCTGCAAGTGAATGTTAATCTTTGTGTTTTGACTTTAGATGCCCAATAAAGATTTGGTTTGGTTGGTTTCTTTTACTGAAAGAAAGAACGCTGAAGTCCTTGGTTCTATTGATAAAAATTTCTAGTCTTTTGCCAAAAATATTTTCAACAACTTTTTCAAATTCTCTTCTCCTCCTATTATCATTACTTCTGACAGATCTGGAGCCAACATTCCTGAAAAGGCTAATCTCTTCGGCCTCCGTGTTTTTTATCTAATTCCACCCTGGATTATTCCGCCTTAACTCCTCCAACTACTTCTACTGAAGGAGTGGGCTTCCGAGCTCTCTCCTATTCTCGTTCAACTCTAATCTCTATGCCTTAATATTATTATTTTTTTCTAAGTTGGAAACGCACATACGTTCAACTAATCTCGAAGAAGGGTTACCTCATTGAACCTTCTAATTATCGTCCTATAGCTTTCACTTGTATTTTATCTAAAGTCTTGGAAACTATTCTTAACTCTCATTTCTTGGATCATTTGGAATCTCATCTCTTCTTTCAAATCATCAGTATGGCTTTCGAGGATCGAGATCTACTGGTGAAATACTTTCCTATTTTATTGATCTATAGTCTTCTGTCCTTAAGGATTATGGGGAGTATTGTGTGGTGGCGTTTGAAACATACAAGACTTTCGACCGGGTATGGCATGCCGCGCTGCTCTTTTAAGCTTTCTTTCTTTCTTTGAATTTCCTCTTCCTCTTTGCTAATACTTGTCTAGTTTCCTTTCAAATCGCTCTATACAAGTACTTTTTGATGGAGAAACTTCTTCTTTCCCAATAAATTATGGTGTTCCTCAGAGTTCTGTCCTCTCTCTGCCATTTCTACTTTTCATCAATGATTTCATCAACTGAACTTCTAATTCTGTTCATTCTTATTCCGAAGACTCGACTCTACATTCTTCTACCAGTTTCCTTTTTTGCTTCTCATCTTCAACACCCTATCACCTCCGACGGCTCGGTCATCTTACCTGTGAAAGACAAACATTCGTGATACGAACATAAACAGCAAATTGTCTTGGGAATCTCGTATGACAATTTGCTAATCTATGTATTCTTTTCAAGTTGTGGAAATTTTTTTTCTTCTGAAGTTACTCCAATTATATAAGGGTTTCATCCGTCCTCCCTTGTATGGAGTACTCTTCTCAGAATTCGGAGGGGTTCCAGATCCACATTTTTTTTGGACAGGGTTCAGTCTCTGGCTAAAAGTCTTATAACTGTTCCCTAATTTCAAACTCCCTTGACCCTCTTTCTCTGTTTCGCTGCGACGTGTCGTTGGTGCACTCTTTCTTTTCTATAGGTACTATACTGGTAGGTGCTCGATGGTGTTGACCTCTTGCATTTCACCATCATTGCGTAGCTCTTGTAACACAAGGGGTTCCTTACTCGCACATGAACATTGTGTGAGCATTTCAAACTCCGGCCTTGTTCACTGTGGTGCCTCTGTCTTTCCAACCACCTCTGATCTATTGAACTCTCTGCTGCATTTAATCTTCCACTTTTTAAAGTTTTTGGATGCGTTCACCTGAGAGACTTGCTTTTGACTTGGGACTGGGCAGGTTTTCTTCTTTTCTTTTACTCTTTAATTATGCCTCCTGCTGAAAGAGCCCTACCGTGAATGGGAAAAATATGTCAATAATAATAATAATAATAATAATAATAATAATAATAATAATTCATTTTAAACCAATTGCAAGAAACCTTCTAAATATCAATCAATACACTTTTCCACTGTATCTAAGGAAATAAACACAAATATGAATAATGACGAGAAATATATTAAAAAAAAATAAAAATTTTGATTTTCATAATAAAATTCAAAGGGATAAGATAAAAGAAGATAAAATAAAAAATTAAAAATTTTAAAAATAATCTGGCCTACCTTGTTTTTGCAATGTCGACGGGCATCGAAGCAGCCGTTGTTACGAGCCCAGAGATCATCGAGGCACAAAAATGAAGGAAGATGTTGTCTTTAAAGAACCCTATGGAAATATGATATGTGTATATATATATATAATATATATATATATATATATATATATATATATATATATATATATATATATATATATATATATATATATATATATATATATATATATATATATATATATATATATATATCAAAGATTGAGGAATTCCACAATTTCCACGAGTAAATGTAAAAGTTAAATGTTGTTTATACGAGTGTATTATTATTATTATTATTATTATTATTATTATTATTATTATTATTATTATTATTATTATTATTATTATTTTCTTTCTTTTACCTGGTGGGTAAAGAGGAGAAGATGGAGCTGATGAAGGAGTGGAATTAGGATATACTGAGAGTTTGCAAGGTGTACCTCAAGGGACATGGAAGGCGTACTCTACTTGATAACTATGAAATGCTGTTTAAGGGAAGATATCTGGAGAGAAGATATATATTGACCCAGCAAATGGCAACCAGAGTGGAAGAGGTTAGATATAAGAGTGAGAGGATGATATAAGCGATTTTCCAAGTTGAACAGGAGGAGAGTTTCTGTAATGCAGTTGTATGCTTCACATCATGGAAGAGCACAGGGGAAACTGGAATTTTATGAGCAGTTGCAGAGTGAATACGATGAAACAAATGCAGAGGTAAATTTCAATGCTCAAGTGGGAAGAGAAAGTTGAAGTCGAAACAGTGATGGGAGCTCATGGTACAGTTAATGGAAATCAGGAAGGAGAAAGACTACTGGATTTTGTAGTTGGTAATAGACTGACAAAAACTAATGAACACATTTTTTGCTAACAAAGAATCACACAAGTGGAGTTGGTATCGTTGGAACAGCGTAATAGGAGAATACACAGACAAGTCTATGATAGATCTGATATTAACAAATTACATGAATTGTGATGGATGTGAAAAGCTAGCCTTCTGTATCCTTAGACTCAGATCATAGATTGGTAATTGAGAGAGTCAAACTTATAAGACTTCCTGTAGTGAAGGTTGTGGCACGTAAAAGATTGGTGGTGGAAAAAATCTGGATGGAAGATGTAGCCAGGAGACTAAGTGAAGAACTAGGCAGATGTGTACCTGTAGATGGAGATGAGTTTTTGAGTGTGGAGGAGTGGATACACTTCACAAATGAAGTGGGAGCATGTGCTAGAAATGTTCTGGGAATCGATAGGGTTGGCATGACAAAGAGGAAGAAGTGGGAGCATGTGCTAGAAATGTTCTGGGAATCGATAGGGTTGGCATGACAAAGAGGAAGAAGACAGCATGGTGGACAGACGAGGTTAAAAAACTAGTAAAACTAAAAAATCAATCATTTAGAAAATGGTTAAGGAGAAGAACGACAGTAGCAAGACAAGAATGTGTAGTGTCTAGAAACAGAGAGGAAGAAAGGAAAAGAGCTGCTAAAATTGAGATGTGGGAGCGGATAGGGGAACAGTTGGAACAGTACATGTGTAGAACAAAAAGACTTACATACAATATGGCAAGAAAAAAAGAACAGGAAAATCCAATGAGTTGCCTTCCATACAAAGTGAGGAAGGGGAGTTAATCTTGGAACAGGAGAGTATCAGGAAAAAGTAGAAAGAATTTTAGTTTGTTGAATACTAACGAAAGGGAGACAGACTATGAACTTGAACTGATAATGCCAGCTGAGGAGGAGAACGATTACTCTCGAGGAGGTAAAATCGGCAGCACGAAAGATGAGAAATGGAAAAAGCGCAAACTGTGACGGCCTACCAGCTGAAATATACAAGGAGTAGATATGGAACGAAAAAAAATTTCTTATATTCGTCAATAATCGCGAATAATACGATATAATGACACAACACATTATTCTTGTTCTATCTTCAACATAAATATTACATGTCTTTAAGTTAACTATCTTATAATGCACAAAATAATTTATTATAAGAATTTGGCCGTAGAATTAACTACATTTCCAGGATGCAGAACGTGGACCCATTCTTACAGTGCATCCCACCAACCTCTTTCCCCAACCACCGCCCTTTAGAACGGAGTTTTTAAAACTTCAATCTTAAAATCCTAAAACTGCTGTTATATTTGAGGAGCAAAAACTTTTCTGCTTGTTTCGCTGCGAGCCTGGAGAGATTTTCATACAAAAATAAGACCAGCAACCCTAAAAAGGCGTTAGCTTGCAACACTTGAGGTGAGGCAAGCAAGATATGCTAATATAGCCATATTAGGATACTTATTCATATGGTTTTTCCACCATTCAAGTGGATTTTCCTCCAGAGGTATTCTTTTTTCATCTAGATACATCTTAATGATTTTTGAAATTTCCTGAGAAACACATTCCTCTCCGTCATCACTAGGTGGCAACTCTAGTGTTAACGTGTGGCAACTGATTTTTGCGATAATATAAAATATATGTTTCGTATTCAGATAAAAATTTTGAATACTAATAATAAAAATATGCGAATATTCTCGAATACGAATATGAATATTCGGTACATCTGTAATAAGAAGTGTGGAGACATGACGCGATGATTGCTAAGAATATTTAATTGTGCAATGAATGAGGAAAGATATCGACAGAGTGGAAAAAGAGCTTAATTATGCCTAACTTGAAAAAAAAATGATGAGCAAATGTGAAAACTATAGAGGCGTCTCTCCTGTCCCGTGTGAATAAAATATACAAAAATTTTGGAGTAATTTAGAGAGAGAGTAGAAAGCAGGTTAAATGAGGACCAATATGGTTTTAGACCCGGGAGAAGTGCAGGGGATCTCAACTTTAGTCTGAAGATGCTGATTGAAAAGAGCTAGGAATGGGTCAGAGAAATGTACATAATATTTGTAGACCTGGAGAAAGTCTTTGACATTATACCATGAGAAAAGATGTGGGAAACTCTTAACGATCAGTATTATGGAATAGATTCAAAGTTGGTACGAGTTATGAGAAACATTCATGTAAGCACTCTTAGTGCGGTAAGAACAGTACATGGCACAAGTGACTAGTTCCCGGTGAAGTCGGGAGTCATACAGGGAGGAATATTATCGCGAATGCTTTTTATAATATACATGGACAGATTTATGAGGTAAATATGGGTAAAGAATAAGTGGTGTTAGCTTAGATGGATGATATAGCAATAGTCACGCGAGAGATTGGTACACTTAAGAGAGTGATAGAGAGATGGAGTGTACTATAAGAGCTGGGAATGAAGATGAACAAGGGAGATACGGAGGTTTTGAGGGGGCAGGAGAGAGTTGAGATGGTTGTGGATGGTGTGATGTTGAGAGAGGTGGAGAGATTTAGGTATCTGGGTGTTATGGTAGTTCTGATCGAGACATGGCGCGATACAGAAAACAGGATAAGTGTATTCTCAAGAAGCGTGGGAAAATTATTTTCACTACTGAGAAGCAGACATGTCCATAGAAAGGAGAAAACACTGATATATACATCGATTCTGAGACCAATATTAATATGTGGTGAGGCGTGGACGCTGACTACAAGAACAAGGAGTAGAGTGGAGGCGACAGAAATGAGAATCCTTAGACTGATTAGGGGAGTTACCAAACAAGAACGAATATTAAGAGAGAAATGGGTGTGGTACCCGTCGGAGTGATTATTGAGAGAGAGCAGTTGAAATGGTACAGACATGTTTGTGAAAAGGAAGATGGATGATACCCTGTTATAATTTATTCATTATTGGAGGCAGCTGAGCATAAGACCGGTAGGGAAACCAAGAAAGAGATGGAACGATTTCGTGGTGGAGGAGCTGACTGTTAGGGGTCTCACGTTGGAGGTGGTTGAGGAACGGCAATTACATCGTGATAGGGAGACTTGAAGAGGCGTCGTAGATGGAGACAGGACATTGCCTTAACTCTGCGCTTGGTGATATATATATATATATATATATATATATATATATATATATATATATATATATATATATATATATATATATATATATATATATATATATATATATATATATATATATATATATATATATATATATTTCTGTAGCTTCAAGTGGCGGGGAATCTCCTTCAGCTGTCTATTGAAGTTTTTTCCCATAAAGGGATTTACAAGAAACTATCACCACTCCATAGTTTTATGGAAAATGGTGAACTTTATTATCATTATTATTATCTTTAATTACTGGTTTACTTACTTAAATGCAGCAACAAAATGAATGAAAAGGATTTCTATTATGAGGTTATTTTACTTCACTCACCAGTACTGAGAAGTCCCTGTTTTGCCTGAGAGTAAGAAGCGAGTTGAGCAGCGTTAACGACCATCGCCCTTCCCATCGTCGGGATTGCTCCCCTCCATAAAGTTAAAACTCCTTCCTCACGGGTGATACGAAACAAAGCATCAAACACATTCTTATAATTACGTCTCTCTGCTGGAGGTAGACGACCATCGGATGTCATGCGAATTAGAGAAACCTTTTATAATATATATATATATATATATATATATATATATATATATATATATATATATATATATATATATATATATATATATATATATATATATATATATATATATATATATATATAAAATCAAGATGACAAACGTTATATAAATAAAAGACTGGAATATGTATTGGTAATGCTGAAATCTGAGCAAATAAAAGTTTACAGGTTGTATGTAAATTTATGCCTTTTCCATGTCTTCTGAACTTAAGGGGTTTACAATTATGTCTACTGAATAAATTAAATCTTGTTTCATTCATCCAAAATTTTAACTTCAAAATAAGGTTTAATATTTTAAATTTCTCAAAGAACATAATAAATCAGAGTAAGTTAGATGACATATAGACTCCATCAAGAGCTGTCCCATCTCAGCCTTCAGAATAGTCAATAAAAATACAGGCAGTAAATGCCAAAAATATTTACTAAGCCACCAACTTCTACCACAACTTAACCTATCAAATTTTTAACACTATTACCAGTATCCCAGTTACTAGTACATGCAATTAAAATTAATCATAAAATAAAATAACTAATGCATCCCACAACCAAAAACTGATGAAAAGTTTAAGTATCCACTTTTTATCACACCATAACAGCTTACCAAAGCAAGGTCTCATCAAAATATATAAAATAAAAAAGAACACTAAAGGTTTTAATATTCAAATCGTTCAAATACCTATCCAACCTATTTTTGAAAGTTACAACTACTAGCTATGACTATCATATCACAAAGCAAACATTTTCAAAACTTAAATACTGTTACTAAAGAAATTCTTTTTAATCCTAGATAAGAACTTTTTTCTGTTTTTTATTTTGACCTCCAGTTCTATTTTGTATAACATATGAAAAACTTGTTCTCCTCAACAAAGAAATGAAAATTTTTTATAAACCTGAATCATATCCCTTCTAAGAA
>SEYY01008043.1:30000-44710 GCA_009176605.1 Armadillidium nasatum
GATGTTAACATTTAGCTATTTCGAGCCTATCCTGAAACATTGTAAAGTATTCAAATACTGCAGAAGCTGATCTTTTAGCCATATTGACTGAAAGTATAAACAAAAAAATATTTTTTAAATAATGCAGCTAAATGATACAAGTTTGAAACATGGCAATAAAATAACAATGATATGTATAAATACAGGTTAAATTGATAATTTTATATCCTACATTTTTTCAAACTTTACCTTAGGGTCTTACCTAAGTAAACTGTTGAATCACTATTATGAATTAGAATATTTTTTTTTTTAATTTTTGTACTTTTTTTAAACTTTAACTATACAAAACTGTAATTTTTTGATTTTTTTTTTTTAGAGAAAATACATATAATCATTAATTTAAGTGAATGTTGGCTATTCTACTCCTTCCTTACAATTAAATAAACCTTATATCTGATTTTCTTAACCTTAAATTTCAGTGCTTTTGACCTCTTTACAAATTTTAGGAAACCCCGGCCAGAACCCCGGCCCCGGCCCCGGCCCCGGCCAAATTTGGGTGACCCCGGCCCCAGCCCCGGCCCCGGCCAAATTCCAACCCCGGTCGGTTCCTATATATATATATATTATATATATATATATATATATATATATATATATATATATATATATATATATATATATATATATATATATATATATATATATATATATATATATATATAATATATATATATATACACTCTACAGCATATCCCACAAAATTCAGGGTGGCATCAGCTGCAGAAACTTCATATTCCTGCAACTATAAGTGGGATGAAAATACTGGTAAAAAAGGTTCCCAGCCTTTAGAACCAAGCAAAGAATATATATATAGGTATATATATATATATATATATATTATATATATATATATATATATATATATATATATATATATATATATATATATATATATATATATATATAATATATATTAAATAATGGGATGATTAATCATCAAAATCAGCATGTTATTTCTAGATCATCATCAATATTTTGCCTATTATTTTGATGATTAATTTATCAACAAACTGTCATAACCTAAACTCAATTAAAAATTTATGGAAAAACATGAAAGATAAAGTATAAAAGCCTGATACTGGCTCCATTCTGAAGTTCACAACTGCATTAAAAAAAGCTGCTTAGAAGTGGGAATCACATATACTCTCCAAGATGAAATTGTATCCTAGTAATTGGAGAAAAGATTTTTTTCTGCATCACAATTTGAGAGCTCTAAATTTAAAGTACTAGAAATTTACATAAATATCCAATTTCTCACATATTAATATTTTTCAAATCAATGTTCTGAATATATTAAAGGGTGCCGTACTTGCTCTTGGCCACATATGCGCTTATACATATCAAAGTACTAATAATAAGTTCATAAAATTTGTCGCCAAAGTCCTTTAGAAATGATACAATCTTCAAAGAAAGAAATTCATACATGCTGACATTGGACATATGGTAAGTTGAACTAACTCTCATGATTCTACCTTGCTTCTCACATATCAAGGTTTGTTCATAGCAAATTTTATTAACTTATGAGCAGTATTTTGATATCCATAAGAGCGTACCTGGTGCTGAGACTGATAGAGATGCACAATATATATTAAAGAATAAAGAAAAGATAATAAAAAAAAAAAAAAAAAAAAAAAAAAAAAAAATAAAAATAATATTATAATATATATTATATATATATATATATATATATATATATATATATATATATATATATATATATATATATATATATATATATATATAATGATATTACAAATTTTAAAAAACTGATATTTTAATTATTAGAATAAATATATTGATATTAAAATTGATATTTGAATAAAATTTAATAAGCCCTATATAATAAAAAATTATACTCTATTACTCACATACTCAGAGGGTTTAGGGATTACAACCCCTAGACAGACCTAAATGTGTTACTGATATATATTCAATTATAATTACTTAATTTGATATTTAAATTGATATATCAAAATAACACTATATCAAAAATTCAAAATGATATTAACTTACATATTTTTAAGTAATATTTTAAGGCTTTTTATTTTCATTCAATTAACTATATATTTATATTTTCATCAGGAGTAAAAAAAAAATGCTCAACTGGTGCTTCATTTTACCTAGATATTTGCTATATAAATAAATAATGTTATAGGTGTTTGTGATCGATTTTTATTATTTTTTCATTTTAATGCATTTAAAGTATTTTCTGCAAAAAATTTTTCAAAAAAAATTGATTACCAAGTTCTATCACTTTTTACCATTTTTTTTTTTTCACTTTATCTACTGTTTTGTGTTCAATATGGTTTGAAGTGTTTTTGTATATTTCATCTTTATATTTTTAATAATGTAAGCACACAGTAGTTAGGTTGAATTAAATTTTTACCATCATGAACCATACTTTTATGATATGTCCATGAAGTTATGGGCATTTTATATTTTAATATGATTTGCGGACCATGGGTTACATATAATCTATCCTGAAATTTAAATAATTATGAACTTATTCCATCGTCTACAATTAGTAATACATGTTTTCCCGGTTTGTATAAAATCAAAATTATCAATCTTCTCAAGGAAAATTTAACATCTAACTAAATAAACCTATAATTCTGCCAAATGCAAATATTAAAATGAAATGTGAAGCAGAGATAAAAAATTTTAAAAAAATCGTAAACTTAAGTTATAAATGAGAAATGTAGAGACAAAAAGAAATCATTAAGTTAGTTTGCCTATTGAGATAAGAATATCAGGTTATAATAAATTTCCCTTGTCAACAATACCGGCTGGGTGTATCAAGGAACGTAACTGTAGAAATTTAGGCCGTTCTCTTCATAGTATAGAACTCGAGATTACTATATTTTAATTTATCTTTAAATTGTGATTTCTTTTAATTAAGCATGTAGATTTTAAAGGGTTAATGTTATAAGAGAGAATAGTTTCAAGAGTTTTCATGATATTCGTTAAAGTATGTAAAAATTGTGAAAAAATATGACATCAATCAAATAATGAAATATATACACGATCAATTTAATTATTTAGAACCCAACATGTACTTTCTAGGAAATTATAAACAGTGGCACCTCTGGACTTTTTATTTGCTTAAATATATATATTTATATATATTTAAACTATATATTTTTTGAACACTTCCTATAATCAATTTTCTTTGGAAAAATTTAAATTTTAGAAAACATATATTAGTACTTTGTTTACATTATTCCTCGTTTTTACTTCTTAGTCTCATACCAAGTTAGCAACACTATGCAAAATTTTAATCTTTTCGTATGCTATTGTGATATATATATATATATATATATATATATATATATATATATATATATATATATATATATATATATATATATATATATATATATATATATATATATATATATATATAATATATATAATAAGATATATAATAAATAATAAATAATAATAATAATAATAATAATAATAATAATAATAATAATAATAATAATAATAATAATAATAATAATAATAATTAATAATAATAATAATAATAATAATAATAATAATAATAATAATAATAATAATAATAATAATAATAATAATAATTAATTAATAATTTTTAAAAAAATAAAAAAAATATATAATATATATATATATATATATATATATATATATATATATATATATATATATATATATATATATATATATATATATATATATATATATATATATATATATATATATATATATATATATATATATATATATATATATATATATATATATATATATATATATATATTATATATATATATATATATATATATATATATATATATATATATATATATATATATATATATATATATATATTCAACACTAAACGTTTAGCACAATTCTAATTTAATCTATTAAAAAAATTAAATGAACTGTAGCAGACATTTTTTTCATCAAAACAGAGTAATAACTTTTTTTCCCTTCCTGTTGCTGTGATGTGCCAGAGTTTAAGAAGTAGTTTTAGACCTTTATAAAAATAATATCTGAAAATTTTTTCCCTCTTTACTTTAATCACAATACTTTAATCTTGTTGTAAGCATCATCATTTATTCGATGACTCTCATCACCCCAATAATACTTCGCTGGCTGTTATTTTAAATTGTTATAACTCAGAATTTCAAGCTATAGAAATATTAAGTCAAAGTGATTTTTAATGTTTCAAACATTTTATTTCCAGATATCTATTTAACTGAAGACATCTAACTTAAACATATTTATACTCTCTTGGTATTTGGAAAAATATCAAAGAAAAATGCATGAAATTATCTTCAAAAGGAACAACCTCAATTAACTTCTTTTCAATTTACTTCTCTTTTTCTTAATGTACGTAGATCTGAAGCATTTACTGTACACGATACTGAAAGGCAGGATTCTTTGACCTTTCAAGTTTTAAGTAAAGAGGTCTTCAAAATCTAATTGTGAAATCGTATCAGTTCTTAATCCGGTATTAAATTAGAATCTTATTAAGACATTTGGAGAGTGGTAAATAAGGTAGTGAAAATGGTTTGTGACGAGCGATATAATACCGAGAACATGAATAATTTTATTTCCTAGAAGAAACCTTATCATAAAAGAAATATATATATATATATATATATATATATATATATATATATATATATATATATATATATATATATATATATATATATATATATATATATATATATATATATATATATATATATATATATATATATATATATATATATATGGCCTTTAATTTGACCAGGTTTCAGATTTTCTCCTTTAGGGTGGAAATTTTAGTAGGATATATATATATATATATATATATATATATATATATATTATATATATATATATATATATATATATATATATATATATATATATATATATATATATATATATATATATATATATATATATATATATAATATAAATAAAAATTTAAGCAAAACAATCAGATCAAACAACATTGGTAAATATTTTTTAATCTATTTATTTATTCATTTAATTAAGTCAAATTTTGCTCTTTTATGTTTACTTTTTATTTAAGTTTATTATTGGACAACTCTGAAATTATTAAGGGCTTCCCTTCAACGAATTTTATTATTTTAATCTTTATCATTAAATTTAATTATTCTTTTTATATTACACTAATATTTCTAACAAGTGTAACTACGCATAACATAGCTTAGTTTTAAATCAAGTCTGTTTACTTAATTTAAAAAAAAAAGCATCTTTAGAATTAAAATTTAGATTGGACGGGTCCAAACTTCTCTGATTTTTTTGTTATTTGCTTTTGGTTTACAATTATTACAATTCTTAATGTTTTTTTATTCTGTTTTAATAGTAAATTTTATGCCATTCCTCAAGCGAAAGAAGAAAGAGGACAAATAATATTGAAGTTTTTAATGGCAGTGAGTGATGGAAAATCATGACAGTGTAAAACATATAACATGCAAGCGAAATCATCTCCATGGTGATAGCTTGTTTGTCTCTATTTTTAAGAACTCGAGAATGAATAATATATATATATATATATATATATATATATATATATATATATATATATATATATATATATATATATATATATATATATATATATATATATATATATATATATATATATATATATATATATATTTAGGGGGAGGACGTAGCGCTGTTCGAAGCGATGAAGGTCCACTCCCAATCGGCTTAACTGCTGAGTGATAGGGTGGGCTAGACCATTCCGTTTTGCTCCGTTGCCCTTAAGTTCGTTCCTTTTTGCGTTTCACCTTCTCAGAGGGTCTCTAGTGTACCCTCGTCTCACATCGGAGTGTCTATGCTCCCTCTTCTCCTTCCCTCGACTCCCTTCTCACATTCCCACAAATTTACAAGGGCTTACTCGTTCATTACCTTTATAAAATAAAAACCACAATGGCAAAACATAAAACTGACTCGGAGATGCTTCGAGGGGCGGCATCCAAAGAATACCCCTTATCTACTCCTTTCCCCATCGCCACTTGGAAGTTGGTGGCCTCCGTTGACGGGGTTGGTGCCACCAAAACCTCTATGCTGACTTGCCCTAGTGCACGATCTTCCTTTTTCATTAACTTCTGCAACATTCGTGCTCTCTTTACTAATTTCCACTTTGTCGGACACCACCTCTCTTCTAGACCTCACTCTTATTCTTAACCGAAACTCAATTATTTGAGTACTCTGACAGCAAGCCCTACTCTGTTTCTTCCTACTTTCTCTATCCTCAGTTTTCAGTTAAAGATGGATGTTGCGCATATGTGCGCAACGATGTTGTCTGTTCTCGTGACTCTAATTTGGAGTCTTCTGAATTCTTACATTATGGCTTAAACTTTTTTGCAACTCTACAACTAAATTAACTCTACTGACTATTCAAAATTCTTTAACTATCTTAACTCCAAAATAGAACACATTCTTTCTTCCTCTCCTTTCTCCGAAATCATCATATTAGGTGATTTCAATGTTCACTACCGCCAATGGCTTTCATCTAGTTCTCATGATCCAGCTGGTGAACTCACCTACCAATTTTCTATCCAGAATAACCTTGAGCAATTGGTGCATCTTCCTACCCGTATCCCTGATCGTCTTGGAGATGAACACAATATACTTGATCTTTTTCTAACTTCTTATCCTTCTCCTTTTCCTGTTAAACTCTTTCCTCCTCTGGGTTCATCCGATCAGCTTCTTATCTCCGTATCTTGTTCTGTCTCTTCAAGTCTTCCGCAAGAACGCCCCCCAGACTTCGGCGAGAAGACGTTTCTGGCATTTCGGTGAAACTAACTGGTCTGACTTGCTGTCGTACTTTTCTGATTTTCCATGGAATGATTACTGTTTCCGTGGAAGGGGTCCCTCGGAGTGTGCAGAGCGCATAACAGAGGTGAATCTCTCTGGCATGGAAGTGTGCCTTCCATATTCTTTTCCTTCTACTAAATCTAACAAACCTTGGTTTAACTCTGCTTGTTATAGTGTTATCCGTCGCAGCGATGCTGCCTTCAGGGACTACCGTCGTCTTCAAACTCCAGAAACTCACGCAACTTATATTTCGTCCCTGAATCGGGCAAAATCTATCCTCCGTAACACCAAAAACTCTTTTCTTTTATGTAATAATCTTTCTGGCTCCTCTTCCTCTCGTGCTTTCTTTCATTTTGCAAAAAATGTTAATTCTAGCTTTGCTTCTTCCTCTTTCCCTCCTTTAGTATCTTCTGACGGTACAACTGTCCGTTTTGTCTTCCTCTAAAGCTGAACTCTTTGCTCAAACTTTTGCTTCAAATTTAACCTTAGACGATTCCGGAGCTGTTCCTTCTCCTTCAACCCCCTCCAACTCATTTATGCCTAAAATTAGAATTTCTTCTAAAGAAGTCATTTCTGCTCTCACTGAGCTCAGCACTAAAAGTACGGTCCTAATGATATCCCTCCTGTGGTTCTCAAAACTTGTGCTTCCGAGCTTACACCCTGCCTTGGTAAACAATTTCGTCTGTGTCTTTCTACTTCAACCTTCCCTTCTTGCTGGAAACGTGCGCTCATTCATCCTGTGTCGAAGAAGGAGGACCCCTCTGAACCCTGTAATTACCGTCCAATTTCTTTAACTCTGGTGGGCCACTGACCTTTGCCCACCAGAGGTGAGATAAATATATATATATATATATATATATATATATATAATATATATATATATATATATATATATATATATATATATATATATATATATATATATATATATATATATATATATATATATATATAGGCTTAGGTGGAGATTGTTTCTGAGTTTCGATATTTTTTGTATCGATATTTTTTTATGTCGATATTTTATTTTAATCGATATTTTCCTGCCTATAACTTTTTTTTATAACTCAGTTTCGTTTCATAGTCGTGCCAACGTTCTTGTGTAGGTTAGGCCTCTTTTACGGCAACTTCTTGTGTAGGTTAGGCCTCTTTTACGGCAACTTCGGTAGTTCAGGTTGTGATAAGTCGAATTAGGTTCTGCTAGAAAAGTAAGTAATAATAATTGTGTGTATGTCTAGTAATAGTACCTCTGGCAACTCTCTTGTTTACGATAGGCTTCTCCGATATTTTCGATTTTCGATATTTTTTAACAATCGAAACTCAGAAACAATCTCCACCTTTACCATATATATATATATATATATATATATATATATATATATATATATATATATATATATATATATATATATATATATATATATATATATATATATATATATATATATATATATATATATATATATATATATATATATATATATATATATATATATATATATATATATATATATATATATATATATATATATATATATATATATATATATATATATATATATATATATATATATATATATATATATATATATATATATATATATATATATATATATATATATATGTAGTTGACACTCTTCCATTAATCTTCCAACAGCTAACCACTAATTAATAGTTTAATTGCGGAATATTATTTCTGTTACTTTGATATTTGTTAGCTGTCCAATTAGCTTCCGTTAAATTTAATTACCTTAACTTTAAGTCTGCTAGTCCTAGAATCATAAGAGTTTGTTTCTGTTTAGCGAATGTGTCTGAAACGTTGTCTGGCACACCGGTGAAAGACTACGAACATGTGGATATAATGAGTTATTGATCGAAGACAGTAGAAACTGAACCATGGTTTTTCCTTCGCTAAATTATTCATAATTACAATGCTGGTGTTTTACGTCACAATTCATTTTGATGACGTCACGTTTGGGACCAACAGTTTCAATATTATGCTTAATTAAGAAAAAAATTTAAGGCTGAAAAAAGTTGTAATAATATTTCATGTAAAAAAAAAAATCATCTAATATGTTTGAAAAACTTCTGATCAAATTATTATGTCTTAATAAATTAGCCATAGGTCATTAAGTTCAATCTAGCGAACTTGATAAATAATTAATTGACTGGAAGCTAGAGCCGTCTTCTTTGAATCAAAATTTCCACTTATCATTAATCTCCTGCTCAAACTTAGCCGAAAAACACCTTTCTTTGAGGCAATTTATCGGGCTCTAAATGGCTTTTGGCGAGAAAAGTAATAATAATAATAATAATCTTTGAGGGAAGATGAAATCTTAAGATTGGTGTAGACATAGCTAAGAAACATCTTAGAAAATCAAGTGGCTTTTGTAAACAAAAACTAAATTCCTCCATCTTTCTACTCGAAACAATCTTCCACACAACTATGATATCTTCTTCAAAAACACACAACTCAAACTTTCATCTCTCCTTAATATTATAGGCGTTTCTTTTTCTCGTAATTTTTCATAATGGAAATATTACATTACTTCTCTTTCTAAAAAGCTTCTAAGAGGTTGGGTGTTCTGAGGCGCCTTCAGAACTTCTTCACTCCACCACAGTTGCTTGTTCTTTTTAGGGATGGGACAGATCCTTGAGGAACTTCACTATTTATAGATTTAAAGGAAGAACGGTAGCTGTCTACAACAGCTGCTTTAAAACGACCGGAAAGGAAATCAGGAAGAAGGTCACAGATAGAAGGATAGATTCCGAAAGAGGGAAGTTTGGAAATCAAAGCTATGTGCCAGATTCAATCGAGGGCTTTCGTTAAGTCTAGCGAGACAGCAAAAGACTCACCGAAACCTCGAAGAGCTGAAGGACCAAGAGTCAGAAAGTTTGGAAAGAAGATCACCAGAAGAGCGCTCTTTACGAAAGTCATACTGGCGATCAGAGATAAATAAGATTAGAAGAATTAAGATATTTCCAAAACTTCCTATTAAGGATAGATTCGAAAACTTTAGAAAGAACGGAGTTTAAAGAAATTGGATGGTAGTTAGAGGGTTGAAATGAGTCCCCCTTCTTCGGCACAGGCTGAAAGTTTAGCTTTAGTAGAAGGTAAAATGGGAGTTGTGCCGCCAGAGGAAACTAGAGGATGGGAAAGAGGAAGAAGCAAAGTTTAAGTTGACACTTTTATGCAAGATGCCAGAAAGTTCGAGAGGAAGAGAAAGCAGAAAGATTTTTGCATATACGACGGAGAAAAGAGTTTTTGGTATCTCGAAGAATAGATTTTGCAATATTCCTGGATGAAACATAAGTTGTATGCGTTTCAAGAATTTGAAGAAGACGGTAATCTCTTATGGCAGCTTCCTTGCGGCGAATAGCGCGAGAACAAGCAGAGCTAAACCAAGGTTTATTAGGTTTAGTTGAAGAGAAAGAATATGGAATGTACGCCTCCATGCCAGAGAGAATCACATCTGTTATGCGCTCAGTACACTCCAAGGGACCTCTCTCACGAAAGCAATAATCATCCCATGGGAAATCAGAGCAGTACAAACTCAAGTCAGACCAATTAGCAGCAGAAGTGCCAGAAACGTCTTATATTATATATATATATATATATATATATATATATATATATATATATATATATATATATATATATATATATATATATATATATATATATATATATATATATATATATATATATATATATATAGTATGTGTGTGTGTGTGTGTGTGTGTGTGTGTGTGTGTGTGTGTGTGTGTGTGTGTGTTATTACTAGGAAAATAAAGACTATTTTTCACCTCTAGGGTCAAATCATTGCATGTTGCGACTGAGAAAAAAATATAAGAATTTGGGAAAAATATAAAATAAGATTGGGAGAGCTTTAAATATTTATCTCAGATTTTTTAACGATTAATAACTGCAGCTGAACTGAAAAATGAATATTCAGTGAGTCTTATATCAGAATATTTCTACGTGACAGTGTAATTGGTAGCATGTTGAATTCTTAGGAACAAGCAGCGTGGAATTCATTAAAAAAAAAAAAAGTTTTTAAAGGTGTTTTTTTTTTTTTTTTTTTTTTTTTTTTTTTTTTTTTTTTTTTAAACCAAAAGAATCGCAAATGGTGATCTAATTTATATAAAACCTGTCTGCAAATTATAGTAATGCAGGCCTCAGAATATTAATGTATTTTACGTTGTAGCCTTTATTTATTCACTAAAATTTTGGTACTGTGAGCGACGAACACGCGGAATGGTTCCATAATGGTATATTACAAATACATCAGAGTTGTCAAGGCAAAAGAAATAATATATATATATATATATATATATATATATATATATATATATATATATATATATATATATATATATATATATATATATATATATATATATATATATATATATATATATATATATATATATATATATATATATATATATATATATATTTATATATATATTATTTATAGGGGGAGGATGTAGCGCCATCCGAAGCGATGCAAGTACCCCTACTGGGCTTAACACACGGGGTGATAGGATGGGCTAGACCATTCCGTTTCACCCAGTTGCCCTATGGTTCGTTCCTTTTCGCGTTTCATCTTCTCAGAGGGTCTCAAGTGTACCCTTGACTCACTTTTGAAGTGCCTATACTCCCACAACTTTCCTACTTCTTCACATGTGTCCTACAAATTTACAAACGCTTACACTTACATTACCTATTAAATTAATCAAAATGGCGAAACATAAATCTTCCTCGGAGAATCCAAGAGGGGCGGATTCCAAACATAGCCCTTCATCCACTCCTTCCCCCATCACCACTTGGGAGTTGGTGGCCTCCGGTGATGGGGTTGGCGCCACCAAGACCTCTATGCCTACTTGCCCTGGTGCACGGTCTTCGTTTTTCATTAATTTCTGCAACATTCGCGGTCTTTTTTCTAATCTCCACTTTGTCGAACACTACCTCTCTTCTTCTAGACCTCATCTCTTGTTCTTAACTGAAACTCAGGTGTCTGAGTGCTCTGACAGCAAACCCTACTCTGTTTCCTCCTACTGTCTCTATCCTCAATTTTCAGCCAAAGGCGGATGTTGCGCATATGTGCGAAATGATGTCTGTTCTCGTGTCTCTAATTTGGAGTCTTCTGAATTCTCTACTTTATGTCTTAAACTTTCTTGCAACTTTAAAAATCTCAGGTAAGTTCATGTAACTTTGTTCGGGTAGCTAAAGACATATGTGGTGTGGCATCGTTTTGTTTTGAACAGTTCATCTTTCTTATTGACAATGTCCGGCCTCAGTTCTTTCATTTGTTTTTTTTTATTTAAATTTGCCACATGAGAATTAAATAGTCTGATTTTGTGGGAGAAGCTCATAATAAATACTGCCTTTAAAATAAAACCAAATACAAAGCATGGCTTTTTTGGTATTTCATCATAAATAATGCCTTTATTATAAAACCAAAGAAAAAACATGGCTTTTTTTGGTATTTCATAATAAATAATGCCTTTATTATAAAACCAAAGACAAAGCAAGCATGGCATTTTTGATATTTATATTCTTCTTTGGTTAATGTTACGCAAACTCCAGTATCTTTATTGCACTTCTTTTTTGTATCCAATTCATTTTTCCATCCCCAGTCACCGGTTATTTAAAAAAAGGAATATTTTCATTCCCTTTTAAAAGCATATCACAATTTTAATAAAGGTCCAAGCAGTTTTTTTCTCAGAGTTTGTGAGGGACTCATACATCATATCGAGAAACGTATCCTAGCTTTACTAGGTGTTCACGAGCGGTCCTTTTGAAACGTCCAACTTCTCTACAAGTTCTCTAGTCGTGATATTTGAGTTTTATTTAAGTTTTTTTTCCTTCAAAACTTGGTATTTTAAGCCGCAGCTACAGATATGAATGATCTTAAATCCAATCGAATGAAAAATTTTAGTTCCAAGATAATTTGTCAGCTTACACACACACACACACATATATATATATATATATATATATATATATATATATATATATATATATATATATATATATATATATATATATATATATATATATATATATATATATATATATATATATATATATATATATATATATATATATATATATATATATATATATATATATATATATATATATATATATATATATATATATATATATATATATATATACAGAGTTTAAAGTTTGCTAGAGGAGAATCGAACCCGGGCCCTACAGAACAAAAGCATAGAGTTTTACCACTACGCCAGTAGCATAGTGGTAAAACTCTATGCTTTTATGCTAAAGGGTCACTCGTTCAACAGCTCTCTCTCTCTTCAACAACAAAAGCATTTTTGGTCTGAACATTACAACATTGGTCTGAACATTGGAAACTTCAAATCCTATGAAACTGGCAGGGTGGAAATCATTCAGAGACAATGCTCAAGAACCTCTGAACAACAAAAGACCCAAAAATATTGATGTGTTAATATAAAACTGTTTGTGAAGTACATAAATTCAGGTTGCAAAAAAGTCTTTGTTTTACATTCTAATCTTGGCTTCTTCCTTCCAAATTTGGGTGCTGTGAGCGACGAACAAGGAAAATGGTTCCATTAGAATATATTACAAATACAGCAGGTTTATCAAGCCTGGATATATATATATATATATATATATATATATATATATATATATATATATATATATATATATATATATATATATATATATATATATATATATATATATATATATATATATATATATATATATATATTATGGATGGACCGGATAGCTAATTTACCGGATATCGGATATCCGGCAATTTTCAAAAAGCCGGATTTTCGGATATCAGGTTTTTAACTATCCGGGTAAATTGCCAGATACTAATTTAAATTCACATTAATTACTAATTTAAATAGAATATATATATATATATATATATATATATATATATATATATATATATATATATATATATATATATATATATATATATATATATATATATATATATATATATATATATATATATATATATATATATATAATATATATATATATATATATAAGTACGATCAAGCAAGCTAACAAAAGTTTATTTACCACCATGGACTTCTATACCTTTTATGGCTTGTCTGCGAACAGCATCTGTTGTTCTCCTAAAGTTCTTTTTGTTTTTCTTTTATGTGATCTGCAACTTTCAGGATACTCCGAATTAGTGAACCTCACTTTTTCACACCTCGTAAATGAATTAATTTATTTCTTGGACCAAATTTCACATTCCTAATCGCCTGAATTCTTCTAGAAATTGACAAATATCTGTCCAGGAAGGTGCATAATGGGATGTTATGCCATTCCTCATGAAAGAAAGTAGACGAAATTCTAATAGGGATGGTGATGATAAATAGCAATCCCGAGAGTGACTCAACAATTCGACGGGCAGAAAGAGATTGGAGAGAATTAGTAAGAGCAGGAGAGTTGATAAGTCGAAAAGCCCTAGACTCTACCTTCTCAAGGAGAGCTGTATGAGTGGAACAACCCAAGATGTGTGAGGCGTACTTCATACAGGGGCGAACAACACCCCTATAAAGAGCAACCAACTAGGGTGGAGTGAATAAATACTGAAGGCTCCTAAGAACACCTAACCTCTTAGAAGCTTGTTTAAAGAGAGAGGTAATGTAATCTTTCCAAGAAAGATCATGAGAAAAAGAAACACGAAGAATATTAAAGAGAGATAAAGATGTGATTTGTGTGTTTTCGAAAAAATATATAGTTGTGGGGAAGATTGTGTCGAGTAGAGAGATGGAGGAATTGAGTTTTAGTGGCATTGAAGACGATCATATTTTGTCTGTCCCAATTTGA
>SEYY01008044.1:0-10953 GCA_009176605.1 Armadillidium nasatum
GTAAACATTCTAAAATGTCTATGCGTCGAGAATGCACAAGTATATATAAATACACATCCAGAGCTCGACGAACTAAATTTTGATGAATTAGTTTCGTTCCTAAAGAAAAGATTTCAAATAAACATATTCAAAACAGGAAGCCTATAGCTCGTTTACGAATTTGAGACAAGGACAGTTAAGTGTCAGTGACTATATAAATAAAATCGATGAAATCAGCGAAAATGTTTTAGAAATATTAACCGAATTCGAAACATTAGAATCAAAGGACCAATTTTTAATATCCATCTTTATAAATGGTCTAAATATCGAAATTAAAAAAATGATTGGGATACAAGAATTTGCATCATACAATACATGTATGCAAGCTGCTCTAAAAGCACAAAAGTTGTTACCCAACAGAAATTATGTCCATATCGTAAATAATAACGAAACATCAGATGATAATAGTAGATTTAATCAAAGTTCTAGATATAATCAAAATTCTAGATATAATAATAAAAATAGGTTATAACGAAAAAAACATAAGATGTTATCATTGTAATGAGCTTAGGACATAAGAAGAACTATTTTGATGAGGTGATAAGAGTTGAAAATTGTGATTTTTATTTGATGGTTTGGTAAGATGGTTGGGGTTAAGTGAATGTCAACGGGAGGGTTTTGGAGTGATCCTTTTCTCAAATCAAAAGTTGGTTTATAGTGATGAATGTCAAGATAGAGTAATGACAAATGAAAGTTTATTTTGAATAATGTGGTGCGTTTTAAAAGTTAAAAAATGTAAATATTGTTTGTTGAAGATAAATATCCACCAAACAGAATGAAAGGTCTATTTTTACACTAGCTTTCACCAGTCTCTGGTGATAAATTTCTAATGCTTATAAATTGTATGTCCTCTTCTTTTGTCTAGATTTTATATTTAACTTTGGATTGGCACAATAAACAAGGATATGAAAGATTTGAAAAGTAGTGTATTTTTATTATTATTATTATTATTATTATTATTTTATTATTGATCATTATTATTATTATTACTATTATTTTTTTTTAATAGATTCTCTCCCGTGACGTTCACGTTTCAAAAAATCTCCATTTGGACAGAAATAATAATAATATATATATATATATATATATATATATATATATATATATATATATATATATATATATATATATATATATATATATATATATATATATATATATATATATATATATATATATATATATATGAAATTCAAGTCTGCTGAACGAGGATTCGAAACTGAGAACTCTAAGATGGTAAGTCAAAACGCTACCAACTAACCTACGACAGTACGTTCAACTAATTGGTAGCGCTTTGACTTCCCATCCATCTTAGAGGTCATAGACACTACCGTACATAAATTCGACTATAATATCTATCGACCTCGAATTACCCACATCAGCAGTTCCCAGAACTACTAATACACCTCAAAACACCATACCTAGGTTCAAAAACTCTTCCTCTTTACAAAGAACTCCATTTACTTTTCCAACGTTTCTTTCCTCAAATTAATCCACGCCTCATTGAAATAAACTCATTCTCCATAGGCTCACTTCTCTCATACAAGGACTTTCTCTGTGGTATTTAAGTTTCCGTCCAGGATGCAGTTCCTGCTACATGGGTCACACGCGCCTACAAAAACGGGTCCACAAGCATAGGATGGGTCCTTCCGCAATAATCTCCCTTCCTCGCACCCGAACACTCCTCCATCCGTGAGCGCACACAAACATATAATCATCCTTTCCGTTTCTCCGACTTTACGGATTTAAAATCTGCACCCTCTGAATCCAATCGGAAAAATCCTCGAATCACTTTACATTAAAAAACTTCAACCCCAACTTAACACAACTTTTTCCTCCATCCCTCTCATCGTCTCATGACTCCTCCCCCTTTTTCCTTTCTCTCTCCCTTTTGTTAACTGCTGCTTATTAACCCTTTTCACCTTCTATACACTTTTCTCTATCCTAGATTCCTACATACCCATACCCTATCCTATTACATAATTCATTCAACCAACTAAATCATAATCTATTCATATTTATTATTCCATTATCTGTCTTTCAACTTAGTGTATCACTGTACTTACTGCTGTTTGTGTCTAATATAAATCCATTTATTCTTGGTGCATTATATATGCACTTTATTACATTATATTAGTAACTATTTTCATTTTACTTTATTTAATACTTATCTCATAATTGATAACTATATGCCTATTTTATTTCCTATTGTTGAAAATGGGCCTAGCTGTCCCGATATGTAAAAACTAACATTAATTTTGTTACCTTTAAATAGTAACAACATACTTTGGTTTTGTTAATTTATAAATGCTAACTTAAGAATTCTCAAGTATGCTTTTCTACGCATTGTTCACAATCCCGTTTTTGTTATATATATATATATATATATATATATATATATATATATATATATATATATATATATATATATATATATATATATATATATATATATATATATATATATATATATATATATATATAATTTTTTTTTTAGATACATTCCGAGGTCTAATTGAGTTTCAGGATTTAGTTGCTGCGAAAGCTGCCAAAATGATTTGGAACGGGCAAAATATTACCGAAGCTTCTTGTACTCTTCGCATCGAGTACTGTAATATAAGAAATATGAATATGAAGTGCAATTTTCACAAATAATTTGCCTACAGGCGACCCAGCTTTGTATTCGGCTGTAGCCATTAGTAGTAAGTGCTTCTTAATGTCCCATTTTCCCTTTTCTTTTTATTAAAAGGGAGGAAGTATTAAATATTCTGCAAATTGTTTACTCCTCTTATATATATATATATATATATATAATATATTATATATATATATATAATATATATATATATATATATATATATATATATATATATATATATATATATATATATATATAACTCTGGTTCTAGGAACCAGAACTGAGATCTGAGAGGGTCGAGTTCTAAGCTTGAGAGAGTTTGGAGCGTATAGATTTGTGAGAATCTATTTTTCTAATGAGAGTTAGAACCTTGGAGAGAGGTAGACTGACTTTGAGAGAAGTCATTGTTGTTAAAGCTCAGGTTGTGAGATCTGTACTTATATTTTTTTCTATTGAGAGATAGAATACTGTATTTTATTTTCAGAATATAATTATTAATAATAGGATTAAAAATATCGAACTTATGGACCATTCGCGTCTCCAGGCCGCTATTATTTAAGTCATGCTACCGGAGTTTCTCTTTGCTTGATTTTGTCATTATTATCTATATTGTGTTACCATATTTCCCTATTGTATATAATAAACTTAGCATTTAAGATCATATAATTTGTTTTTGTTCATCTTACCTCAGACTTAAATATAAAAATACCTAAAGGAAGTAACCCTCTTCTATATTTTTATTATTTTGTAAAACTCCTCAGGTGTGTTTTCTACATCATACACACACCACACCGGGGAACCCTTTACAAACTGTTGGCAGCTAAGTGGGATTACTTGACAAACTGTTAACACACACACTTTTAGACTGGTGGCAGTATCACATCTTTTGTTATTATTATTATTGTTATTATTCAATTTTTTCTTCCTTGAGGTTTATATTTGAGTTGAGGTGGGAATTCTTATATATATATATATATATATATATATATATATATATAATAATATAATATATATATATATATATATATATATATATATATATATATATATATATATATATATATATATATATATATATATATATATATATATAACATTAATATTAGGATTTTACTATTATAACGGTATAAAAGAGGAAGCACAGAAAAGAAATTAAAAATTCTTTTTTCCTAGAATATATATATATATATATATATATATATATATATATATATATATATATATATATATATATATATTATATATATATATATATATATATATATATATATATATATATATATATATATATATATATATATATATATATATATATATATATATATATATATATATATATATATATATATATATTATATATATATAATTTATTGCTTTATAGTAGACGAATGAGAAATGAGAAATTGAAAATAAAAAGGTTTTATGACATAAATTACCTATTTTAGGAAACTGTTGAGTTCAGTATTATTACAAGGTTTGAGAAGGGAAGGTATTGCAACACGTTTATTCATATTTGTTGCATAATATTCATAACAAAATTTGATAGCAGACAAATAAAAGTGAAAAGAAAAGTTGAATGGGAAATAATAATTATTAAAGAGTGTGAAGTTCAATATGAGTTTCGAGTTGATTACAATAAATTAATGTATTTTAGAGAAATAAAGATTTTCCCGGTTCACTCGTAAAAGGAAAAAAAGGAAACATAAGAAAAAGGACATAAGTTGTTGTTGTGTAAATATATATATATAATAATTTTTTTCCTTTCATTTTTTTTATACGTAAATTGTTACTTGAGGTATAGGAAATGTCAAAGGATAAGGGTTAGGAAAGAGAAAGAAAGGAACTAGTAGAGCTAGTTATTAGATGGTTTACACTCATAAAACACATACACACATACATATATTTTGGTAAGACTTATAAAAAGGTCATTGAGAATTTTGGGATATACAGAACATGGATATCAAGGTGTAGTAACACTTTACTACGGTAACTTGGGAAAAGTGGATTTTTATATTTATGTTGAAATTATTTTACGATTATGAGTTTTCATATGTGATTATGGTTACAAAGATCATTAGGAGCATACTTTCTGTTGCCTGTGAGACTTTGTGGTGAATTTTGAATCTTACGGGAGATTAATAGTCTCGGAATTCTTAGCTGAGTTGAATCTCAGATGGAACTCATCCTATGGGATATTCCATGCTAAGCCGTCTAATGAATAATTTCTTTGTGTGTACGACCAAGGGATATTCAGGGATTCGGCAGAGGGAATTAGTTCCCTAATATTTGGTCTCAAGTTGAGAGACCTGTGTTATTTATTTGATTATAAATGTTTTGTTTTATTTTATTTTCCCAAGTTGGATAGCATACACTCATAAGCAAATAGACACATTCTTTTTTTTTTACAGTTATACACAAATATTTCGGTTCACTCACAAACAAATACACCCTTACACTTTTACACAAAACTTTTGGGTTACTGATTATAAAGTAAAGATAAAGGTCCAACGAATTCCAAACCAGTTGTGATATAAATAACGCTCGAAATTTGACAATAAGTCGTGAATGTATTATGGCGGAGGAGAGCGCACAAAGCTTGAACTTTTCAAGTATAGTAGGCAAATTAAAATCTTATAATGGAAAAACTAATTTTAGATCATTCATCAATCAGTTTAACACAAGGGCGAAACTTGAAAACTGGGATGATGTAAATAAGGTAAACATTCTAAAATGTCTATGCGTCGAGAATGCACAAGTATATATAAATACACATCCAGAGCTCGACGAACTAAATTTTGATGAATTAGTTTCGTTCCTAAAGAATAGATTTCAAATAAATATATCAAAACAGGAAGCTTATAGCTCGTTTACGAATTTGAGACAAGGACAATTAAGTGTCAGTGACTATATAAATAAAATCGATGAAATCAGCGAAAATGTTTTAGAAATATTAACCGAATTCGAAACATTAGAATCAAAGGACCAATTTTTAATATCCATCTTTATAAATGGTCTAAATATCGAAATTAAAAAAATGATTGGGATACAAGAATTTGCATCATACAATACATGTATGCAAGCTGCTCTAAAAGCAGAAAAGTTGTTACCCAACAGAAATTATGTCCATATCGTAAATAATAACGAAACATCAGATGATAATAGTAGATTTAATCAAAGTTCTAGATATAATCAAAATTCTAGATATAATAATAATAGAAATAGTTATAACGAAAAAAACATAAGATGCTATCATTGTAATGAGTTAGGACATAAGAAGAACTATTTTGATGAGGTGATAAGAGTTGAAAATTGTGATTTTTATTTGATGGTTTGGTAAGATGGTTGGGGTTAAGTGAATGTCAACGGGAGGGTTTTGGAGGGATCCTTTTCTCAAATCAAAAGTTGGTTTATAGTGATGAATGTCAAGATAGAGTAATGACAAATGAAAGTTTATTTTGAATAATGTGGTGCGTTTTAAAAGTTAAAAAATGTAAATATTGTTTGTTGAAGATAAATATCCACCAAACAGAATGAAAGGTCTATTTTTACACTAGCTTTCACCAGTCTCTGGTGATAAATTTCTAATGCTTATAAATTGTATGTCCTCTTCTTTTGTCTATATTTTATATTTAACTTTGGATTGGCACAATAAACAAGGATATGAAAGATTTGAAAAGTATTTTTATTATTATTATTATTTATTATTATTATTATTATTATTGATCATTATTATTATTATTACTATTATTTTTTTTTAAATAGATTCTCTCCCGTGACGTTCACGTTTCAAAAATCTCCATTTGGACAGAAAATAGTATATATATATATATATATATATATATATATATATATATATATATATATATATATATATATATATATATATATATATATATATATATATGAAATTCAAGTCTGCTGAACGAGGATTCGAAACTGAGAACTCTAAGATGGTAAGTCAAAACGCTACCAACTAACCTACGACAGTACGTTCAACTAATTGGTAGCGCTTTGACTTCCCATCCATCTTAGAGGTCATAGACACTACCGTACATAAATTCGACTATAATATCTATCGACCTCGATTACCCACATCAGCAGTTCCCAGACTACTAATACACCTCAAAACACCATACCTAGGTTCAAAAACTCTTCCTCTTAACAAAGAACTCCATTTACTTTTACGTTTACGTTTCTTTCCTCAAATTAATCAACGCCTCATTGAAATAAACTCATTCTCCATAGGCTCACTTCTCTCATACAAGGACTTTCTCTGTGGTATTTAAGTTTCCGTCCAGGATGCAGTTCCTGCTACATGGGTCACACGCGCCTACAAAAACGGGTCCACAAGCATAGGATGGGTCCTTCCGCAATAATCTCCCTTCCTCGCACCCGAACACTCCTCCATCCGTGAGCGCACACAAACATATAATCATCCTTTCCGTTTCTCCGACTTTACGGATTTAAAATCTGCACCCTCTGAATCCAATCGGAAATCCTCGAATCACTTTACATTAAAAAACTTCAACCCCAACTTAACACAACTTTTTCCTCCATCCCTCTCATCGTCTCATGACTCCTCCCCCTTTTTCCTTTCTCTCTCCCTTTTGTTAACTGCTGCTTATTAACCCTTTTCACCTTCTATACACTTTTCTCTATCCTAGATTCCTACATACCCATACCCTATCCTATTACATAATTCATTCAACCAACTAAATCATAATCTATTCATATTTATTATTTCCATTATCTGTCTTTCAACTTAGTGTATCACTGTACTTACTGCTGTTTGTGTCTAATATAAATCCATTTATTCTTGGTGCATTATATATGCACTTTATTACATTATATTAGTAACTATTTTCATTTTACTTTATTTAATACTTATCTCATAATTGATAACTATATGCCTATTTTATTTCCTTTCACAGATTATTGTTGAAAATGGGCCTAGCTGTCCCGATATGTAAAAACTAACATTAATTTTGTTACCTTTAAATAGTAACAACATACTTGGTTTTGTTAATTTATAAATGCTAACTTAAGAATTCTCAAGTATGCTTTTCTACGCATTGTTCACAATCCCGTTTTTGTTATATATATATATATATATATATATATATATATATATATATATATATATATATATATATATATATATATATATATATATATATATATATATATATATATATATATATATATATAATTTTTTTTAGATACATTCCGAGGTCTAATTGAGTTTCAGGATTTAGTTGCTGCGAAAGCTGCCAAAATGATTTGGAACGGGCAAAATATTACCGAAGCTTCTTGTACTCTTCGCATCGAGTACTGTAATATAAGAAATATGAATATGAAGTGCAATTTTCACAAATAATTTGCCTACAGGCGACCCAGCTTTGTATTCGGCTGTAGCCATTAGTAGTAAGTGCTTCTTAATGTCCCATTTTCCCTTTTCTTTTTATTAAAAGGGAGGAAGTATTAAATATTCTGCAAATTGTTTACTCCTCTTATATATATATATATATATATATATATATATATATATATATATATATATATATATATATATATATATAATATATATATATATATATATATATATATATATATATATATATATATATACTCTGGTTCTAGGAACCAGAACTGAGATCTGAGAGGGTCGAGTTCTAAGCTTGAGAGAGTTTGGAGCGTATAGATTTGTGAGAATCTATTTTTCTAATGAGAGTTAGAACCTGGAGAGAGGTAGACTGACTTTGAGAGAAGTCATTGTTGTTAAAGCTCAGGTTGTGAGATCTGTACTTATATTTTTTTCTATTGAGAGATAGAATACTGTATTTTATTTTCAGAATATCATTATTAATAATAGGATTAAAAATATCGAACTTATGGACCATTCGCGTCTCCAGGCCGCTATTATTTAAGTCATGCTACCGGAGTTTCTCTTTGCTTGATTTTGTCATTATTATCTATATTGTGTTACCATATTTCCCTATTGTATATAATAAACTTAGCATTTAAGATCATATAATTTGTTTTTGTTCATCTTACCTCAGACTTAAATATAAAAATACCTAAAGGAAGTAACCCTCTTCTATATTTTTATTATTTTGTAAAACTCCTCAGGTGTGTTTTCTACATCATACACACACCACACCGGGGAACCTTTTACAAACTGTTGGCAGCTAAGTGGGATTACTTGACAAACTGTTAACACACACACTTTTAGACTGGTGGCAGTATCACATCTTTTATTATTATTATTATTATTATTCAATTTTTTCTTCCTTGAGGTTTATATTTGAGTTGAGGTGGGAATTCATATATATATATATATATATATATATATATATATATATATATATATATATATATATATATATATATATATATATATATATATATATATATATATATATATATATATATATATATATATATATATATATATATATGAACATTAATATTAGGATTTTACTATTATAACGGTATAAAAGAGGAAGCACAGAAAAGAAATTAAAAATTCTTTTTTCCTAGAATATATATATATATATATATATATATATATATATATATATATATATATATATATATATATATATATATATATATATATATATATATATATATATATATATATATATATATATATATATATGCTTTATAGTAGACGAATGAGAAATGAGAAATTGAAAATAAAAAGGTTTTATGACATAAATTACCTATTTTAGGAAACTGTTGAGTTCAGTATTATTACAAGGTTTGAGAAGGGAAGGTATTGCAACACGTTTATTCATATTTGTTGCATAATATTCATAACAAAATTTGATAGCAGACAAATAAAAGTGAAAAGAAAAGTTGAATGGGAAATAATAATTATTAAAGAGTGTGAAGTTCAATATGAGTTTCGAGTTGATTACAATAAATTAATGTATTTTAGAGAAATAAAGATTTTCCCGGTTCACTCGTAAAAAGGAAAAAAAGGAAACATAAGAAAAAGGACATAAGTTGTTGTTGTGTAAACATATATATATAATAATTTTTTTCCTTTCATTTTTTTTATACCGTAAATTGTTACTTGAGGTATAGGAAATGTCAAAGGATAAGGGTTAGGAAAGAGAAAGAAAGGAACTAGTAGAGCTAGTTATTAGATGGTTTACACTCATAAAACACATACACACATACATATATTTTGGTAAGACTTATAAAAAGGTCATTGAGAATTTTGGGATATACAGAACATGGATATCAAGGTGTAGTAACACTTTACTACGGTAACTTGGGAAAAGTGGATTTTTATATTTATGTTGAAATTATTTTATGATTATGAGTTTTTTCATATGTGATTATGGTTACAAAGATCATTAGGAGCATACTTTCTGTTGCCTGTGAGACTTTGTGGTGAATTTTGAATCTTACGGGAGATTAATAGTCTCGGAATTCTTAGCTGAGTTGAATCTCAGATGGAACTCATCCTATGGGATATTCCATGCTAAGCCGTCTAATGAATAATTTCTTTGTGTGTACGACCAAGGGATATTCAGGGATTCGGCAGAGGGAATTAGTTCCCTAGTATTTGGTCTCAAGTTGAGAGACCTGAGGTATTTATTTGATTATAAATGTTTTGTTTTATATTATTGTTCCCAAGTAAAATGGCATACACTCATAAACAATTTATACATTCTCATTTTTTTCCTATAGATTATAAACTAATATTTTGGTTCACTCACAAACAAATACACCCTTACACTTTTACACAAAACTTTTGGGTTACTGATTATAAAGTAAAGATAAAGGTCCAACGAATTCCAAACCAGTTGTGATATAAATAACGCTCGAAAATTTGACAATAAGTCGTGAATGTATTATGGCGGAGGAGAGCGCACAAAGCTTGAACTTTTCAAGTATAGTAGGCAAATTAAAATCTTATAATGGAAAAACTAATTTTAGATCATTCATCAATCAGTTTAACACAAGAGCGAAACTTGAAAACTGGGATGATGTAAATAAGGTAAACATTCTAAAATGTCTATGCGTCGAGAATGCACAAGTATATATAAATACACATCCAGAGCTCGACGAACTTAAATTTTGATGAATTAGTTTCGTTCCTAAAGAATAAGATTTCAAATAAATATATCAAAACAGGAAGCCTATAGCTCGTTTACGAATTTGAGACAAGGACAATTAAGTGTCAGTGACTATATAAATAAAATCGATGAAATCAGCGAAAATGTTTTAGAAATATTAACCGAATTCGAAACATTAGAATC
>SEYY01008046.1:12500-15036 GCA_009176605.1 Armadillidium nasatum
AAGATGAATTGCTAATTAAGGTGGGGAGGGAGAGATTGGAATGGGTTAATTCTTTTAAATATCTGGGTGTGAATTTTGAGGGCGGTGATGTTTGTGAGGGAGATGAAGTAAAGATAGAATAAGGGAAGGGAGAAGGTGTTGGGAGGCTGAGGGATATTTGGAAGAGAGGAAGGTTGACAAGAGAAAGAAGAAAAAATGTTTGAGGGATGTTGTCAGGTTGTTATGTATGGGAGCGAGGTGTGGGTTGAATGCTAGAAAAAAAAGGTTGAGGTTTTCAATGAAAGGTCTGAGAGCGGTATGTGGTTAAGTAGAAGGATAGAGTTAGGAATGCGAGAATAATGAGCAATGTGCTTATAGAAGGGGTATGTTTGAGAGAGCTGAGCAGAACATGTTGATGTGGTTTGGGTATGTTTGTAGGATGAATGAGAGAGAATAGCTAAAAAGGTTTATATCGGAAGGGAAGGTGTAAGAAGTTGGGGAACCTAGGGGAGGTTGGGGTAAGTGGGGTCAAGGAGTTACTGGGGATAGGGGGTTGGGATGGAGGAGGGTTTACGGTTGACGGAGGACAGGAATGAATTTAAAAGATTGGTGAGGGGATGAATACTGTTAAGTTGTGACTTGTGGTAGTCAACACCACACGTTTGTGAGAAAAGTTGAGAGGATAAATACCTATATATATATATATATATATCTATATATATATAATATATATATATATATATATATATTTATAATATACTATATATATATATATATATATATATATATATATATATATATATATAAATAGGGAGAGAATGAATAGGAATGAATACAATGCGTTAATTGTAATAATATCAAATTATGCAATTATAATTGAATTTATTTAAAGGTTTGTATGTTTTATAAATCATACAGGCACACATCTATATATATATATATATATACTATATATATATATATAATATATATATATGAACATGGTCTTAGTCTCATTACAGATCTCGAGAGTGTTGTATGCGATTTACGAGGTAATTTTAGCTTTCCTCGTTATTTTACGTGAAATGCAATAGATAACATATGCATTTTAACATCGTTCAAGAAGACTAGAAATTTGAGTCAGCAATTCAGCAATTTTTTTGTTACCTATTTCGGGAAATGTAAAAAATCAATAGATCGCAATACAATGTTATTTTGCATGTTGATACTAAAAAATTTTATTTAGAAATGTATTTGTATATTTGAAGAATACTTATTTAAAAATTTGATGCTATTGTATCGATTTTACAATATACACTGCTTTTATATTTTAAACTATTATAGTGCTAATGTGATTCAGCATACCTTTCATCACTCTCCAATTCTCTGATCCTAGACTTAACATATTATTATCCTTTCAAACATTTATCCGGAAAAACCTTGAACACCTTTTTTTCCTCTTTTTCCTCACTGCTTTTACTTTATATATTGTCATATCCATATATCGATGCATATTGCTTTTTGATAATATGTTCTTTTCTACCCTTTGGTTGATACTGTTTAGTCATCTTAGTCATCCGACACTTTTTTTGAGAGATGAATTGCTTAAATAAAGTTCTGAGAGGAGATTCACGTATACGGGAGTCAGTTTCATGTTAAATTGTCTTTCAAATACAGGAATTATTTGAATATCTCTTCTGTAATTTGCGTTGATGTTTTGTTGGAAAAACACATGTATAGCACATGAAAGTACACAAACTCTTTCATTTCATCGAAATTGGGTGCTTTAGTGAGATCACATTAAGATGCTGGTGCATCAAAAGAATATTTTTTTTCTGAGATATTATTTTTGTTTCTTTATTTTCGCTATTCCACGCCGCTTTATTCTATAGGGGTAAAAATTATGTCAACTACATACCCCTTTTATTGGCTGTTTACGGATAAAATGTATTTTTATCACACATATATTACTTAAGTGTGCAAATTTCAAGAGAATAGAATCATTAAACTAAATTGAATTTTACTAGCAACAGTTTTGAAAGAGTGGAGAAGCCCACATTTGCAAATGATGAGTAATTATCTGTAGCAAGATCACCTGAAGTAAAGAAAACTTCAATTCCTAGAAGCTCAAAATCGGATATAATTTATGTGAATCTCTATCTAGTACTGTGTGTAGCATTTGATCTCTTTATGAGCAAATTCAGCGTGCAAAATACTTGAAAATATGTTTTGCAGGTCTTCATCTCACAATATTTTGAAAATTCTGTAATTTGGAAGTTGCAATACTGCAGCACTGATCACTACTGATCACCACTAATTACTGGACATCCGAAACTATTTGAACTTAAGACTGCGAATCAGCGTTAAAATTGAACGGTCATTTATAGTCGGTTCTTAAATCTTCACTAATTCAAAATCCTTCTTACCACTAATTTATCTTAAAAACTATGCAAATATTAAAAAAAAAAAAAAAAAAAAAGAAATCTAATCCGAGGGGAATCGAAAAGGAAATTCCTCACAGAAATATAACAGAAATAAGTTCCAAAAATGCAGACAAGAGACTTAACTCAGGACATAT